>JARHVA010011277.1:0-73868 GCA_037957365.1 Torreya grandis | reverse complement strand
GTATATGTGTATCTCTCTTATTTATTCATTTTTTTGTTTGTTTTTATATGTTTCCATGAGAATATGCTTGTGTATATGTGGAAATAGATTGTACACAAATGATTTACTATGATAGATGTAGATGTTTGATTAACAATATTATAATACTTATCTTGCAGATGGTTATTTAATTGCTTTGTTCACATAATATATTGCTTCCAATTTTCAGCAAGGGGTGAAAATGGGGAAAATATGATAAATGTGGGATGAATCATAAATCAAACTTTTTTAGGAGAAAGGAAGATGACCTAGTCCTTACAAGAAAATAGGGATATGTGATTCTTACTAAACTTATATAATACTATCTTTATTGGCTTCATCTAGGGAGAACCTCCCTAATAGAGCCTATAAAATGGGAAAAGGTTACCTTTTTTGGCATATCCACATAGACAAGATTTTTGAAAATATTTTTACTTGGAAACTTTTTGATTTAATAGTGCTTTTGCTTTTTAATTTTGATTCTTATTATGACCCCCTACACTTAGTCTTATGTGACCAAGAAGACACATGGTCTTATTAGCAAAGGCTAGATGTAGGTGATTAAGGGCATCTCTCCTAAATTCTAACCCCACATAACCCATAAGATGTGAGGGCTCAACACAAAATTTTAGCAAAGGGAAAGAGATGTGAAATTTGAATTTTGTATTTGCATAAGTTTTAGATTTTATAGGAGTGTTTACTTTTCTATTTCCAAGGCCTTTACCGCCAAATATTGGCCCCATGCAACTAGTAAGATGTAAAGGCTCATCACCAAGGAATAAGATAAATAACTAAAATTACTTATTTTTTAGCATGCTAGTGTTTTGTTTTATAAGGCACCATAAGAGGAGACTCTACCAAGGACAAGACTCTAAACTAGACTGTAGGCTAGCATTTTCTAAGTTGTGCAAGAAGATGTAGGTAAGTAGGTGTACTCTACTCATAAAAACTAAGATAAATACCAATGTAACATGTGGATTTTGAGAATGCCTACTATATAGAGTGATAAGGACACTTGATAATGGTTAAATGTGATGTGCTACATTTTTAAATTTTTTGTATTGTGTTAACTAATCAACTAAATAATCATAAAAAACCACTATTATACTAATGGACATGTGATGTATGAATGCAATGCAGGTGGGAGTGGTGTGATTTATGAGAACTAGATGTAGAAATGTTTCAAATGTGAAGATTTAATGGACAAACCAAATTCTTTTCCATATTAAGAGCATAATCGATAAGCTTCATTATTTAAATATTTTATTACTAAGTAAGGGACAACCTATTGGGTTTAAATTTTTGACCCTCTCCTTCCTTATTGTCAATCTAACTGTCAAACCTAAGAACAAGGTCCCCAACATAAATTAGGTGTTTGTAAGCATAAACATATAACTAATAATATTATCAATGAGGTGAAACTAATTCCTACTACATGACCATGACATTCAACCATGCGTGAATAGGCATTTCTAAAAATTCAATCACCCACCCACCATGATTCTCTCCTAGCTCAGGGAACATTATAAGACAATATTGAAACCTACTAGTCTAGTGGTAAGATATGGCTACTTTTGCATCTTCCATTATTATTTTATAATGGGACTATGGTGGCTCATCAAGAAATGGTTTAAAACTGATTGCTTCTATGGGAAGGAGAGGATATTTGAATTTAGGAACACTTGGGTGATTATGGGGATAAATGTTGATCACAATGGTGTTGATCATAAGGTTTGACCCCCTTATTTATGCATGGGCATGACTGAGAGAGGATAAACATCTCGAGCAAGTGGCCTAGAATTAGTGAGGAAACTCAAATCATTACTTGTATTAGTGTGACTAAGTGTTGAATGGTTGTGATGGTAGTGGCATGATGAATCAATGGAGACCTCATCATCCTTTGATATTTATACCATGTCAATGTCTAAGATTTTGGGTAATCCCTTTTTAGGTCTCTAGTGTTTAGGATTGGGAAAGTAATGAGTATCATGTGAAATAAATGAGAGAGTTTGTAGAGGTGCAGTAATCTTGACCTTGTGTTATGAATGGATGAAGGGAAGAACTTCTAAGAGCTCAAAAGGATGTGTCTTTGACTTTGGGTTGAGGTAGGTGATTACTTATAAGAATGTGAAAGATTATTTTTTTCAATTTTTCTTCATGTTTAGAATGATACCAGCATAGTTGGGGTCTCATTGAGGTGTGGGGAGTAATTCATCATGATTAGGATCTTGTTCTGGTGAAATATTTATTAGGGTGTAGTCATGCAACTTGAAATACTATGAATATGAAATGGGAAACACTATTTGACCCACCATTATGTGGGGAAAAACTTGTAAAAATTTTGTGAGTGATTTATCAAGGAGATTTTCTTGTATGATAGGAGAGAGGGGACCCTTTTTGGGAATATAAGGGTAATGGTGAGTTTTTATGTTGATTTCTACTTTACCTACCACCATAGTACAAACTCTCTCTGGATATTAATATGACCAAGGGAGGGGAATCATTTTTATCAATCATTGATGAATTTAGGATGTGAAGAGGAATATAGTTAGGCATGGGTTAATGTAAGATGGTCGAAATATCTAGAGGGAGTGATCTTGATGGATCAGAGAGTATAAAGAACCCGTAAGGTCCTATCATAACATGATCAATAATCATACTTCAAAGGGGTTGAAAAGCGAAAAGGGTAAAATCTGGTCCAAGAATTATCCCTATGTGATTTTTATGTAGGGAAGCCTTCTTTTATCTTGATACTTATACCAAAAAAATGTTAGGTAGGTAAGATAACCCCTTTGGGCTTGTTGGACATGATATCTAGAGAATTTTTAGGTTCTCACCCCCCACAAATTGAATGGAAGAACTAGGGAAGTATCTTTCTCTATGAGACTAATGATTTTTGTGGTAAATAGGGTAGAAATTATGGTACTAGTGATGGGTTCTGAGTGTGGGATATTTTTTATCATAGCTAAATCCTTATCATCATATTTATATTTTATCAAGGTTTGAGGGAATCCCTATCCTTTCCTTAAGATGACTACCTTAGGCTTCAAGGGTTCAGTGACATCGACCAATTGTGAAGGTTTTGTAATCCCATTAATAGGTAGGTGATAGTCGATGTGTAACACAAACTACTTGTACATGGTATTTTATAACATATTGAAGAGTTTAGGATCCCCTTAGGCCACCAACACCTTTCCTAGGTGTAATAACCAATTTTTTTGTAATAGGGTGGAGGGAATAGCTTTCGTCTGATGTATTTAGGGGCATCCCAAGATCATGTTATACTTGGTGTCCTTGCCTATAATGTAAAATTCATTTAGGATTGTCTTATGGCCTAGAGTGATCAAGAGTAAAATGGTTCCTATGGAAGTGTAATTGAGGCTATAATATCTATGAAGAGTATTGTGAATTTTAAAATAGTTAGTTTCCCCAAAACCAAGCTTTTAAAAGAAAGAAAAGGGGATAATGTTGACTATCACTCTGTCATCAACCATGTATTTTTTTCATGCATATGTTTTCAATATATACTTGTATAAATAGGTATGAATGCCACCTCATAGATAATTTATATTTAAGTGCAAATATTCACAATTCAAAGAATTAATTAGTGTCACATGATCCCTAAGTAGGTAGGAATATGTCCAAATCGATGTGGTTTATTTAGGTTTGTGGAGGAGGGATGACACTATATATGTGTCCCATCCTAAGGGAATCGATTAAAAATAACTAATTATCAATTAGTTTCTAAATAAATCTAAAAAATAAATGTGAGGTAACATCTTGGTTAAGTAAAAAACCAAGCCAATTCCCTAAAAGTTTGAGGGATGGAGGTGTTGTCACTTTGAGTTGCACCCTTTGAGGAGGTGTTTCACATCTCCTCACTAAATTTACATAATAGAAACACTAATATCTTGTGTGTGGCCTAAAATTTGGAGTGAATCTCTAGAGAGGGTTGGCTCCCTTGATTCTACACCTAAGACTAACACTACACCTACTCAAATGCAAAGAAAATAGAAATAAAAAGCTACCGTGGAAGAAAAATGGGTGATGCACCAAATGTATTAATCATACCCACTCATTTGAGACTTAAAAATGGACTATGAGACTAAATTATAGTCACAAAACTCTTGATTTGGTCCTATTACATAAGTAATTTATAGAGAGGTTAAAGATTCAAGCAAGATTAAGAGGGCTAGTTTACTTTCCACTTTTAGCCAATGCAAGAAAATTGATACAACACTAAATAAAACATATAAAATAGACACTAAATATATATAGGGAATAAAAATGTGACAAAAATTCAAGGATAACCATATCATCACATGACTAGATCAATCATTCATGAATTTACACTAAATATAGAAGTAGAATAAGGAAAAATTCACTCTTCATTGATTTAATGGCCTGAAAAAGGAGTAGTGATTCACCATAATCATGTGGAATATCCTCGAAAAACCATTAAATGATAAATATATATAATAATGGAGAGATAGACAGAGAGAGAGAGAGAGAGAGAGAGAGAGAGAGAGAGAGAGAGAGAGAGAGGGAGAGAGAGAGAGGATGTGTAAAAAAATCCATCATGATTGTCATCCATCATCAAATTAATTACAAAATGCTAAGAGAAGGTGGAAAAAATAGTCATATCATTCATATATCTTGGCTCGATGATGACCTAATGAGATGTGTAATATAAGTGGCTCTTCAAATCCTATGATGCATCTTTCTTCAATTGAAACTACCCTTTCTTGATTGGAGTTACAAGTTAAGATTTTGAAGAGCAATCCAAATCTTGACACATTGCCTACTTTATCTCTTGAGCATACTTCTATGCCATTATTGGATCTTTCAATTCATCTAAAATATTTTTGAAAGTTAAACTTAAGATTAGATATCTTGTCATACTGATTTATATCATTAGAACCTATAGTTTCATGTTTAGCTTGTTTAAACCAAAGAGAGTTAATGAGGACAAGTCTATATCTTATATCAAGTTTGGTCCTTGTTTTAAGATTACCACTATATTTTGTCACTTCATTTATGTCTTGTATAATATCATTAAACTTATTTTCAATCTCATATACTATATTTAATGGATTAGACTTCACAGCCTACTACCAAGGAGTTTGGAGGGGTGCAAGTGTTCATGCAATAGGAGCTTTATGTAAGATTAAGAACTATATTGAATCCTTGTTCATGTTTCATAGTTTAAATTTTTTATTTTTATGTGATTATATCCTCTTAATATTCCTCAATAGTTTCTTTAACTTGAGACAAGGCTGATAATTTGATAGAGACCCCTATGTTTCTTTAAGGTTTTTAAACAACATGCCTAGTAAACTGCCTATATATGAGCCATCCAAAACTACATAGGGATTTTTAAATTGAATTTATTATGCATTATATATTAATTAAAGGATGAATTTTGATGTTTAAAAATATTATTTGAATGTTCTTACACTTTTGATAACCTTGAGGAGGTCTGTAGCCCCACTCTCTCAATGCAAGTGTGATCATAATCTTCACTAAGGCTTCATTAGTGGCTTGAAACCTATTTTATCACCATGAAGACCTTTTATATTAATTTTATAATTTCATTATATATATTTTAAACCATTAATATTCTCTTTGAATAGTTAATAAGTTTAAACAAAGCTAAAAGCATGAAACTAGGCCTAAAAAATGTAATTTTAGACCATTTTCTTATACTTCTCCTCCACACATGTCAAGTTTATTACTTCAATAGGTGATTATGAGGTGTGAAAACATATTATATATTTTTTAATTCATTTCAAGTGCATTATGAACTTATAAACAAGCAATCTCAGTTATCGAGCTCTTTGAGGTTCATAAAGGCAATTTTGAGGTATCATTATTAACGATTGTGTATAGAGTATAAGTCCTCAAATGATCAAAAAATGCCACAAATTTAAATTATAAAACAATTATAACCACCCCCTAATGTAATTTTTCCCCATTCATCTTCTCCTTTTACTTTTCATGTAAGAAAGCTGAACTTCTTGATTGTGTAGGCCTATGTGTGAAGGTCAAGATGAGTGTTTTGAGCATTAAAGACTTAAAATTTCTTCTCTTTGGTTAGAAATAGTTTTTTTAGGTCTGATACATATCCCATGAGGTTTTAATATGGATTTTAGTGCATTTAACCCCTCAAAAGTCTAAAAAATTGCTTTAACCCATGTTAAGGGTTTGTAGGCATTATGGTTATTCTATCCCTAATGGCCTCATTTTGATGTCTTATCCTCTTAATAACTTACAAAATCATTCTTTAATTCTTATTAAATTTACATTATACCATTTAATATCCTTAAAACTTTGATTTTAACTCTAAATTTTCATGTTCTCTCTCTATTTTCTATATGTAGGTTTGTAAGTATGCATATTTCAAGTTTGACATCCATTATAGCCCTATTCTTGGAGGAGTCTAGTTTAGGGTTTTAAAATATATTAAAATATTTATTAAGTGGATATATATAATTTAAAACATCAATAAACCAATCTCACTATTTTTTCTTAAATATCAAGCTTTAATAATAATGTTGATCTTTATAGGTTTATACAGGCCTAATGGACTTTTTACAAAAGATTTTGGATCAAACTAGATGGTTTATCATCACAAAAAGGAGTTTTATTACTTATATTGTCTCTAGAAGGTTTCATCACACCATAGATAAACTTTTTAAACTTTGTGTTGAACACAAAAAGTATATTCTCCATATTTATACATGTAAACCCATAGGTGTGCATTCTAGGCTCTAAATTCATTGCAAGCTTGTTCTTGAATTTACTCCATTGATTATTATAACCTTGAATGGATATTTGGGACAATTTATATATTATTTTACTTTGTAATAATCTTCCCAAATGATAAAATATATATATCTTTCCAAGAAATAAACCAACTCTGCCTATAAACTTACACTGTCCACTTATGCATGTATGAATACCCTGTTTCTTGCCATCTTTTACTCTTTTCATTTTTGAGATAGGTTTAATGTTAGATGGATTATATACCTATTCCCCATTCCTTTACCTTTGAAACCATGTTCAAGAGCCTTGGATTAATGATCTTAAGTTTACCAACTATAACTTCTTGTCAAGTATGATCCTTAAGAGATTACAAACTTATTGTATTCTCCTAAAAAAATTTAAACACTTGAATTTATTTTTCTCAAACCTCATTAAAAATTTATTACTCATCAAAAATCAAATACGTTTGTTCATAGAACTGCATTTCCTCTCACTTGAGGACTATGTGTTTGAATCATTCCTAGAAAGTCACTTTGTGAATGAATGAAAGTTGGTTGAGAATGGAATGGATATTAAGATACTATTAAAAATTTATCTCAAGTGTTTTTTATTCTTCCATGATACTCAAACCCTTAAAAATTATCAAACAACCAAAAGACTATGCATTCTCAAACCATGCAGACCTATACCTACACATTTATTTCATATTTGCAATGAATCTTAATTGGGGATGATGTAAGAAGGCTTTTTGGATTTTTATAAGGTTGGACAAATAATTTAAATTTTATTTCAATCATATTCAATCTGAAAACACCTGACAATCCCAAAACCCATGATTCTCATGTCTCAAACAACACAACAAATAGATTTTCTTGTTAAAACCAACATAATCATTGGAATTTTGTGATAAGTTTGATTTTTTAGGTACTATTATACTTAAAATAGAAAATTTATATTAATTTGAATTCATTCACCAATATTAGACCTTCTATTTTAGGGAAAAAATCATGGTAGTAGGGTTTAGGATTGTTTTAGTGGCACTAAACTTCTTAACAATAATTCATATAGCTCTGCCTTTTAATCCTAGAATTATTGCCATGAATTTTAAGGGTCTAGGGTTGGTAAACACCCCTAATGGTTTTTGGTATAAAACATCTCCTTCTCCATGAAATAAGCTGATGAAAATGGCCTTTTTATGATTGTCAATGGCCCAATGGAGAAGTTGAATGGGTTTCTACATTGAAGAGGTCTAACACTTCTTTTTTAGAATGATTTTGGCTTGATAAAGGATATAATAAGTTTTATTAGGACCATATCACCTTGTGCCAAAGTGATCACCTACAAAATGACATTATTCTACCTTGACAATCTATGTAAGACTCTTGTAACAACCACCTCCAAGTTAAAATTGACTCAAAAGACTTGGACAAGTGTGCATAAATTTATTGACTGCATTTTTGATCTTGGGTTGACTACCAAACTTGAATCACATTAGGTTAAGACATAATAATGACTTCCAACAATGATTTTCATTATACATGCCTTAGACAAGTATAAAACAAATGAAAGCACTTTAACTTAACTTTTGAAAATACCTTATTTTATCTAAAATTACCTTGAACAATGTTAAATTGTATTGAAAAAGCCCTGTTTTATACTTCTCTACAAGGTAAATTGATGTCTTGAACTCCTAACTGAGGAGTCACATCAATTTTTGACATCCCATAAGTGGAGGCTTTAGCATCATGATTTCCTATCATCATGGATTATTTGTGTTGAATGGGATGACCTTGTGGGTTATTTTGATGTTGACCTATATGGGGGTGAATTTTGTGATTGGGAAAAGGATTTTGGTAAATTTTAAGGTTATATTTTTTGGGATCAATAAAACCATTTGGAAGGGTTTAGGTGTTTGTGTGTGTGCCTCCTATGAACATATCCACAATATTTGCCTTTGATCCTCTAGGATTCTTTGTATGAACTTGTTATATTATTGATAAACCCAAATTTCATAGCCTACAAATCTATGGAAGAGGCAATAGATGTTGGGGTCATAATCCCTAGGTCACATGTTTTTCCCTTGTTTGAATCCCTTTTGATTATTATATTTATAGTAGCCTTAATTTTGAAATTATGGGTAATGCTCACTTTATCGATATTTATTTTAGTTGTAGTTTTAATATTACATGTTATAAGGTAGAATTTGGTTGAAATCAAATGCATGAATGGAAATATGGGGCTTTTAGCAACACAAGTAACACCCTACTGAAGTAGATTGCTTAGATCTCCTTCAAACCTGGAATAACATTGGATTATTATATAGGCTATGGGATACCCTTACTTAGACCAAATCTCTAGATTATGAGGCTAGCTATTCTGATGTATCAACTCTGGATCTATTACTCAAACGTAATTTACTTTGGGGGTGAAAATATTTATAAAGATAATTGAAAGGGAAATCCTATTTTAATGATGGTGATACACCTAAATGACTAATTAATCCACTCAATTTTGTACTTACACAATACTAATGAACCAAAAATAAACTAAAAGACTCTGTAAGGCTTCTTATGCAATAATGTTTCCCATGGTGGTCTTGATGAATGATTATAGCTTGGAGGTAAAGGGAGAGAGGTCTGATTTGAGATGCTTTCAACCTTACTACACTACAAATATGATCACCAACCTTTGACACTTTATATAACCTACAAAAGATAACTCATCAATAGATAGGTGTGGAAAGGACATGATAAGGGGAGATTTATACTAATTATACATATTTGAACAAGCATATACAACTTTAAATCAATCATAGAGATGTTATAATAGTCCATTTTATTGATTCAAGAGGCTATAAAGTTCAATCTTTGCAGAGTTTCCTCATGCCCAAGAAATGGATCCTAAAATAAGTCTTAAAATCTTGAATATATAGAACATGAGGAGAGAAAAAGCCAAGATAATGGCATATAGGATAGAAGAAAGAGTCATCATATCATCAACTCAAGCTAGACTTCAGTTACAAATAGTTACCAATAGTCCTCCATCAAACTCTCTTTGATTTATGATCTTTCATGAGTTGTTTGGCATTGGAAACAAGGTGGTGGTAAATCATAAGTGTATAAATACTTATCCTTATTTTAGCATAAGACTTAAGTCACGAGAAACTCCTTCTTGCATAAGACCATGTAACATGCATTGATGTTACTTTAGATCAGTTAACTCATGGGATGGTATAGTTATGCATGTGAATGATAGTTAAGACCAGATATGCATGAAAATTCCACTTAAATACCATTTATGAGGCATGATAACTCCACATGAACTCATTTTTTATCCCTTTTACACCATTCTCAAATTTACTTGATTGACCAAGCAAGTCTACTAGGCCAATTAAGCCTAATAACCTAAATACTTGCACTTGACGGACATAAGAACCTACATGAAACTTTGAAAACCTAAAAATATGATGATTTTTAGACATGAATCAATGCCTCACATCATGAAATGTTTCCTCTTAGGTAAGCAACACCTAAAACGTGATCAAACTAGCTAACTAGGTCATCTTGTCATCCACATTTGTAGACTAGCTGATTAGAAGAAGTTCATAGAGGCATTTAAAAGCATGGTTTTGATCATATAATGATTTGAGTATGTATAAAAAGTGCCAAATAAGAATCCCCAATGATTGGAATCATCTTAGACTACCTTGTACCTTTGTTTCTACACTTTTTCCTCAAAAAACCTTATTTTATGATAGGTCCATAGAGTTCCATACATCAAGGTACCATATTCAAGATCATCTTTGAGTTTAATTCATGTTTCCAATGGTTATTATGTGTTTCATGGGTTTTTGGATGCAATAAACTTCACTTTTCTCAAAACTAGTCTGTAGGAGGGTCTAGGGAGAGTTTTGGATATGAACCTTATTAATGATGGTTCATAAAGTACGAACCTCCAAACCAAAACTTCTTTCCATGGATATTTATTCCATATACCTCTTCAACTTTCTTTATAAACTTGTTTCCCATGCAAAAGGTGTGCAAATATATGTGCATAGAGAAGTTTGCTTGTAAGGTTTTAAATGCATTTTAGGCCTACTTAAAGTCTTAGTGATGGTTCATAAACCTTAGATTCTAAACCAAAATAAATCCTTCATGTATTTCAATTACACATTTATCTTAAAATAATTCTAAGATCATTTTTTCCAAGTCTTTATGTGGTGAAAGATATAAGCATTGAAATAAGTGATTTGAATGATTGTCATGACTTCATAGTTTGAATTAGTTCCTTAAGGAATAAAATGACTTTTTTTTTTTTTTTAAATTTGATTTAAAACAAATTTTTTAAACCTATAGCATCCCCTTAATCCTTATCAATATGTCTTCTTTGCTTGATAGGGTCTGCAAATGTCATTTGGTGTTATAGGCCTTTTAGGCCTAAAAGACTACTTTTAGGCCCTACTGAATTTTTTAACGTTCAAGGAAATTTTAGGTGATATATGTGTGGAAAACCATAATTATAAATTTAATTATTACCTATTTCTCAACTTCTAACACTTCTCAAAACCCCTTATGTCTTCATCATCTCATGAGGTTGCATGTAGGGTTACACTGCTAGTCTATATGTATGTGGAAGTCAAAGGTCTGCAAGTCCTTCCTCTTTCATGAATAGATTTATGAAGTTTTAAAATTAAAAAAAATTATATTATATTGGTAATAATTATTTTTTCTTAACCTCAAATTCACCTTATGCTCTGTATGTATTGATTTCACTACCCTAGGGTTTTAAGTAATTTTAGCATATAAACCCCTAATGGTTGGGTTTGGTGTTCTTTCTTATTTAACCTAAGATTTATTTATCATGAGATTTTCCATTTTATTTTTACCTCTATTTTATATTCCTGCCAAGTGACTGATTTATTCAAATAACACTCTACTCATATGGATTTCACCATTAGTACACAGGCCTATCTAGCTTCCTCTTCTTAAACGTACCCTCAAGGGCATCTATATTGAAACCTTAGATGTTAGATACCTCAAATATCATATGATGACCTATAGTAACATATGTAATTTCTTCAAAATCTTTCATGAAGTCTAGGTCTCTTTCTCTGTTCATCAAACGTTCAATTTGAGCACCTAGTCTTACCATGACTACTTAATTGATTGTATGTGGTCTATGTCAAAAATAGTGACCACCTCCACTACTGGTATGACATTTAAATTGGAATATTAAGGTTAAAGCAATTATTTAAATAATATTCACCAAATTTTGGAACTTAAATCCATCTGTAGATGCTCCAAAACCTCAAACTCTCTCAAAATTATCTTCCTACATTGACTATGAATGTATATTCCTCTTAGATTAAAAAGATTCAAACCATTATTTAATCATTTAATGTTTGTAACATAGTGTATGAGTGATGTGTGTGTGTGTGTGTGTGTGTGTGTGTGTGTGTGTGTGTGTGTGTGTGTGTGTGTGTGTGTGTGTGTGTGTGTGTGTGTGTGTGTGTGTGTGTGTGTGTGTGTGTGTGTGTGTGTGTGTGTGTTTTATGTCATTGGTGAAATCATCCTTACTAAAACCATTTTCTTAACATACTAACATTCCTTCTTTATTCTTTGAAAATGAGGGATCTTTGAGAATAAGTGTGCATAATAGCTTCTTTAACTATGTTTTCATGGTTTTAGGGTTATTCACATGTTTATTAAAATCTTAATATTCATTTAAATATTATTTGGGTTTTATATAGGTTTTAATCATCATTCATATGTCCTTTCCAACACTTTTAGTCTACATCTTACCTTCTTTTCACAATACAGTACTCAAAAACTATAGGTTGTCTTAGCAAGGTTGACTAAGTTTTGACCATGGTTATAGATGGTTATTTCAAGGTTGATACTGGAAAAAAAATTCTTTTGGAGAAATATTTTATATAACCTAACCTATTCATATCTTCATTATCCTTATCAATCCTTAATTTGACCATGGAACTCTATCATAGACTATTGTGCTTCAATACTCTTTGCAACTTAGAGATAGGCTTGTGTTGGAAAGGTTGTAGATGATGGTTCATGAGGTGAATGACAATGATATTTTTAAATTTAACCTCATGGATTGATATAACTCATGATCATTCTAATTGAATCTTCAAAACTAGGCATAAAACCTTATTTATCTTAAAGGCATCACAACAAACTTCCTCACAATCTTGATATGACCTAGTACTAGCATACCTTAAGAAATTTCAAACCTTGTTGTAGGTGAAAATTCATATGGAAATGTTTCCTATTATAATTTTTGAGTCTTATTCATATCATTATGGTATACCTTTGATCAAAATATTATATGCATCACCTTACAACACTATCATTTCTAACTCATTAATGTACCCTTTGAAAAATAGACCTTTCTCCACTGTAAGCTTGACTGTGTGTGAGAACTTAGGACCTTATACAGACTGTGGTAGAGTTTTAGGTCTTGAAAAACACCAATAGAACTATTATCATTTCACTCTAATGATCTCACTTTGCTTGAATTTTTTATTATCTCAACTCTCTCCTCATGGTCTTGACTTTATCTAAGTTTGCATCTTTATTCTCACCTCTTGCTAGCATAGTTGTAGGTGGAGATTCCTTTGTTACTTGTATGGACTGAGACAAGGATTGGGTGCTTGGATATCTTGAGGAGGTCACCATCATGCTATTATGTTCTTCTATTTTATATATTTAAAACTTTTCTTGGGGACCTCAAACCACATACCTTCCTTGAAATTGACCTCAACAAGATAGTGTTGATGTTCTTCCTTTGGTTGTAGATAGAGTTTGTCTATGTGTATAGACTAAGACAACTTTGAGAATGTTGATCCTATGATGTGAAATGGGCCAAGAACTCTGATACTCTTACTTGATCCATGTTTATTTTGTTGAGAATGAATATTTCCATAAGATTGATTGAAATGGATAAGAAATAAGGAAACCCAAGTTACCTTAACTTTCACAAAGTTACCTTAAAAATTGCTAATAAGGAAAACTTTCAAGTTATTTCTCTCTCTATCTCTCATGCTTCTCATGACTAGATTGCACTAGGTTTCCTTTATTTTCTTGATTTTATTGACTAGCCTCTACCTTAGTATCATTGAATATGTATTAAGATGACTACCATGGTGTATTAGTTATATTTTTCATTTTGAGGTGAAGCCTTGACTGTTGTAAGTGGAGATTTTACTTAAGAAACTCATCATTATTATCTTACCAAGACTTTTAAGAAGGCGTTGACTAGAATGCATAATATAATGTTAATTTTGACTCCTTATAT
The DNA here is from genome assembly GCA_037957365.1 of Torreya grandis. Taxonomy (NCBI): domain Eukaryota; kingdom Viridiplantae; phylum Streptophyta; class Pinopsida; order Cupressales; family Taxaceae; genus Torreya; species Torreya grandis. The sequence goes on along the minus strand of JARHVA010011277.1, from coordinate 59,771 downwards.
GATGTAGAGAGATCAAATGAAGTGTATTATTGTCCCTACATGTTCATCACCATTCTTTTCTAGTCATGACATACATAGGCCTGATTAGAGATTCTAAGTATATAAGACTTGATTAGGCCTTTTGCGCCTGAGAGTATCATAAGCCTTTTCAAGTGTCTAAAGAGGTAAATGATGAGTGTAAGGATCCAAATGGAAAATTACATGAATAATACCTGAAAATAATGTCATGAAGAATCTTGAAAACCATGGATCAAACTCAGAACTGTATAATTTCTCCAAATTGCCTGCAGACTGTAGAATTAACCTTCACTTATCTTATTAAGATCCATATGAACTCAAATTTGTGTAAATAATCTGAATAATATCATGGAAATTTATTTCATACTCTTAAAAATATCCACAAACTTTTATTTTCTATCATGATGCCCAGATGAAGAGAAATCTCAAAAAACTGGTTGCTTGCTTGAATGAAGAAGGCATGGTGAGTGCCTTAGATTGTTAAGGATAGTTCATGAAGGAGAGATAGATAAAATGAGAACCAATTACAATATATGGAATTTATCTCAAACCTCTTTATTTTCCCAAAATTTCAAATCTTGAAATTTTCTCCCATGGTCGTACCATCTACAAACCTGAAGGGCTCTCTTGATGTGCAAAGAAACTAGGTGGATGAAGAGAACTAGTTTTGAGCCTATATGAGGTATTTTTAATTTAATATTCTCTAAATAAAATTTATTCCATTCATCTTCAATCTCTTTACCTCTACTATATGAAAAAATTATACAAGTCTGAACTTCTACATTGAAACATATGAAAATGGCTCCTTTCTTGCATATTCTCCAAACTTAAAGCTTGAAACCACCAATTTATGGGAAGAAGAGGAATATTATGGGTTTTTTGGAATATTAACACAATTTTTAAGTCTTTTTACATCAAAATAGGGGAAAATTTGGCATGTGATAATTCATTACATGCCAAAACAATGTTTTAGCTTGCATGAAGAGATGTTTTCAAAGCATAAGGCTTTTGAATTAAATAAATGACATGGATATGAAGTTGTTTAAAGGTTTTATGGATGATTTAGTGGATTTTAACACCAAATTTACCATTTAAAGGATCAAACCCCTCTATTTTAGGCAAAACACACATAGTAGACCACCATGTAGAGGCTTATATCAGTGCCATAAAAAATTTCAAGCTATAAGAGTTGGAATTCAGCCTTGATAGGCCAAATTACCAACATTTTTTTGTGACTCGTAGGGGTTGACCATCTTACTAGTCAAAATAACTCACTAAATTTTCATATGATAATGATAGTATGAAACATGACAAAATGGCATGATGACTCTCTTGGATTTCCAAACAGACTTTATACTTTGTGATACCTCTTATGACTAAAACAATAACAAGACCCAAAATAAAAAACATAGGAAACACACCTAACCTAATAAATTAGAAAAATAAGATAAACATGACAATAAGTCAATAGACTACTACTTGTGTTAATCACTTATTTAAAAAAGATAACAAACCTAAAACAACTAACCTGAAGTCAAAAGCTTTTCTCTAGGGTCAAATGGAAAACTTGATCAACCACCATGGAACTTTGAAGTATGATTGCCACATCTTGATAGTTTCTTCTTACAGCTAGGAGCATTAGCATATTCATGGTCTCTTGGGGAAGTAAATATGCCTTCTAGTTCCATTCTTAGGTGCATAGATTATACATGTGAGTCCAAAACCTAGTCATAATCCTCCCATATCCTTCTAATTTGTAATAATAATGTTAATTTTACCTCATTCATGGGCTGGCAATGATTTTCCATGTCTTGGTTGATGTTTTTACTCTACTCCACATGGAATGGTTATTTTTAAATACTTTCATGATTGGCATATTAAACTCCTTTAGGCATGATAAAGGACATGAAATCTTCACTTGGTTTATGCTTAAGAGTATAAAATGCAAGTAGTAACTCAGCAAACATTTATTCTTTCCTTACATCATCATGAGCCTGCTCTTCTTGTGGACAAAACTTGATAGGGTTAGAAGCCAATTGTTCTTCAACATGTTCCATAAGAAGTGTGAGACCTTGAATATCTTGATATTCATTTCAAATGTTCACACATTTTTTCCAAAATTCATAATTTTCACCTTGACACTCATCTTCATTCGTTGGCCTACACTTATCTATGGTAACTGTTACAAGTTCTTGAGAAACATCTTGATGGAAGATAACTACCATGTGACCAAGAATTTATTGAGAAACAAATTATTGTTTCTCATATTTTACCTAAATCTCTTCATATATCTCATTAACCTCTTGAAACTCATTTTATTTTGTATAATTAAATATTGAATCATCCCAATGATGATATCCTCCTCATGTTCACTCAAGAAACTCTCATCTTCTGTCACCTCAGCTAAAATTTCTTCATTTATCTCGTAAAGGAGAGGCTCATTCTCAAGTATTGGCATGGTTTATCCCTAAAAATACTCAATAATATGAGATAAATGCAAATATGTTTCCATGGAATCTTTATTCTTCATTGGGTTGCTCAACCTTGATAACTATTACTTTCTCTCTCTGTTGTAAGTTTTCTTAAATATACTTCCATAAGAGGAATGCCTTAGGCTCTTGAGGATGGAGGGATGGAGGTTTAATTATCTAAGCTTGTCATTTACTTAAATATCTTAACTTTTACTTAACTATTCTTATTTCTCCCTTGACTATTGCACTTGTTTCCAAGCCATAAACTTGGGTTTAGGAATCTCTTCTTTTACACTTGTTGCATCCATGGGTATGAATGGAGTAACTTCCTATTGAGATTGTGTTTATTTTGTACCTATTATTGACTAATGTAGATTTTGGCTTTCAAGATCTAATTTTTTAATAAGGTGAGCCTCAAATTCAAGCACCATCTCATTAGATATCTCTCCCTACTGATCAAAATATGAAGGCTCTTTTATGATCTATTATGAAACATGTACCTCAACCTCCTCAAAATGCACTTATTACACCTTTTGATGGATGTGATATACATTTTTTTGATATTTTTTAAAGATAAAAGGGTATTTCAATGGGGGTTTTGCATGAATAAAGGAGGGAACATGTTGTTGGTTTTGGGGAACCTGGTGTCTCTCATGGACTACCAACTTCTCTTTAATGCCTAAAAGTAGACAACCTATGTCAAACATATCACCATTGACTTTTGAAAAAAATAATTTTATAAAAGATTCTAATTCCTCTTTAGCTGATTGTAATAAATCCCTCATTCTCTTAATTTCATGCGTAGGGATCTCCTATCCATAGCTATTTTGTGTGTCAATGTTCACCATGTGCTTCTCATAACCAAACAAGGTTTGTTTGAAGATCGATATGGATTGTCTTGGAACTTGATTAAGATGACTAGGAATGTCATGAGATTATCATGACTAATTAGATTGATAAGTAGGCTACCAAGGAAGTAAATGAGGTTCACAAGTATCATAGTCTTGATAATGACTCTCATATTGTTGATCAAGGTGAATATAGGTCTGATAGGGATCATATTCGAATTATGATGGATCATAGGGCTATTGATAAGGAAATGAAAGGCCAAAATCTAATCCATAAGTTGACATCATTCATCATAAGACACATGGAAATAAATTAATTTATGAACAATAATTTCCCTTTACCTCAGAGATGAGGACTATATGAGTGCTTAAAACTACTTGTGAAGACCAAAATTTTGATGTGAATGTTCCACTGCTTGAACTTAGGTCCCATTAGTGTGCCATAACTATTAGCAAACCAAGTTGTCCCTTGTTGAAGTAGGTTGCTTAGATCTCCTTCAAACTTGTATTAATATTGGATTGGTCTATAGGTTATGGGATACATGTACTTAGACCAAACCTCTAAATTATGAGTCTAGTTATTTTGATGTATCAACTCTAGATCTATTACTAAAACCTAGTTTGTTTTGAGGGTGAAAAGAGTTAGAAAGATAAATGAAATGTAGATCCTACTCTAGTGATAATAATACACCTAAATGATTTATTCATCCACTTAATTGTATACTTATACAACACTAATGAACTAGAAATAAACTAAAATACTATTTATAAGGCTTCTTATGCAATAATGTTTCACATGGAGGTCTTGATGAATGACTATAGCTTGGAGGTAAAGGAAGAGAGGTCTATTTTGAGACACTTTTGACCTTGTTACACTACAAATATGATCACCAACCTTTGACACTTCATATAACCTAAAAAAGACAACTCAAAAATAGATAGGTGTAGTAAGGACATTATAAGGTAATATTCATACCAATTATATACATTTGAATAAGCATATACACATTATAATTCAATCATAGAGAAGTTAAAATAGTCCATTTTATTGATTCAAGAGGTTACAAAGTTCAATCTTGGTAGAGTTTCCTCATGCCCAATAAAGGGATATTGAAATAAGGCTTAAAAGACTAAATATATATAGCATGAGGAGAGAAGAAGCCAAGAGAATGGCATAAATGAGAGAATAAAAAGTCATCCAATCATTAACTCAAGATAGACTTTAGTTACAAATAGTTACCAATAGTCCTCCATTAAACTCTCCTTAACTAATGTTCTTACATGAGCTATTTGGAATTGGAAATAAGGTGGTGGGCCATCATAGGTGTATAACTACTTCTCCTTCTTTTATCATAATAATTAAGTCAAGAGAATTTATTTCTTGCATTAAGACCATGGAACATGCATTGATGCCACTTTAGATCAATTAACTCATGGTAACGACTAGTTCTACATGTGAATTATAGTTAAGACCATATATGCATGGAAATTACACTTAAATACCAATTATGAAGCATTATTACTTGACATGAAATCATTTTTAATCCCTTTTACACCATTATTAACTTTACTCAATTGACCAAGTAGGTCTATTAGGCCAATTAGGCCTAATAGCCTAATTACTTGCACTTGATGGCCGTAATAACCTACATGAAACTTTGAAAACCTAAAAATATGGTGATTTTAAAACATGAATAAATGCCTCAAATCATGAAATGGGGCAAGAAACACTTGCAAAGTGATCAAACTAGTTGATTAGGTCAGGTTGTCATCCACATCTGTAGACTGGTTGTTTATAATAAGTTCATAGAGGCATTTATAGGCATGTTTTTTATCATCTAATGATTTGAGGATTTATAATAAGTGCCAAACAATCATCTCCAATGATTGGAATCATCTTAAACTACCTTGTACCTCTATTTTTTCACTTTTTCCCCTATTTTTTGATAGTTCTATATAGTTTTTTAAACAACAGTAACATGGTCAGGACCCTCTCTAAGTTTAATTCATGTTTCCAATGGTTACCAAGTGTTTCATGGGTGTTTGGATGTAAAAAAATTCACTTTTATCAAAATTGGTATGTAGGAGAGTTTAGGGAGGGTTTTGGAGATGAACCTTATTAAAAATGGTTCATAAAGTATGGGCCTCCAAACCATAACTTCTTTCCATCTATCTCTATTCCATATAACCCTTAAATTTTCTTGATAAACATGTATTCCCATGCAAAATGTGTGCAAAGATACATACATAGAAAAGTTTGCTTGTAGGGTTCTAAATGCATTTTGGACATGCTTACAGTCTTAGTGATGTTTCATAAACATTAAATACTAAACCAACATATATAATTCATGGATTTAAACTAAATTTGGGTCCTCAAATAATTCTAAGATCATTTGGTCTAAGTCCTTATGTGGTGAAATACATAAGCATTGAAATAGGTGGTTTAAATGATTGTCTTGACTGCATAGTTTGAATTAGTTCCTTAAGGACCAAAATGAATTTTATTTTATTTATATTTATTTTTAAAAACCTTAATTTAACCTTTACTATCCCCTTAAACCTTATCAATATGTCATCTTTTCTTTATAGGGTCTGCAAATGTCTTATGGTGTTATAGGCCTTCTAGGCCTAAAAGGCTAGTTTTAGGCCTTATTGAGTTTTTTTAAGTTCAAGGAAATTTTAGGTTATCTAGGGATGGAAAAAAATCATGATAAATTTAATTATTACCTATTTCTCAACCTATACCAATGCTCAACCTACTCAAAACCACCTATGTCTTCATCACCTCATGAGGCTACTTGTAGGGTTACACTACTAGTCTGTGTATATGTGGAAGTCAAAGGTATACAAGTCATTCCTCTTTCATGAACCAAGTTAGGATGTTTTAAACTTATAAAAAATGCTCTTATAGTTATAATAATTCTTTTTTCTTAACCTAAAATTCACCTTATGCTCTATATGCATTGATTTCACTACCTTATGGTTTTAAGCAACCTTTACTTGTAAAACCTTGATGGCTGGGTTTGGTGATATTTATTTTTTAACCTGATATTTATTTATCATGATATATTTCGATGTTCTTATTAACTATATTTTATCATCATACCAAGTGACTTATGTATTCAAATAACACTCTACTCACATGCATTTCACCATTAGTACACAAACTTATCTAACTTCCTCTTCTTAAACATGCTCTCAAGGGCATCTATATTCAAACCCTAGATGTTAATTACCTAAAATATAATATTAAGACTTATAATATCATCTCTTATTTCTTAAAAACCTCTCATGAAGTCTCATTCTCTTTATCTATTCATCAAACCTTCAATTTGAGTACCTAGCCTCACCATGACTACTTAACTGATTTAATGTGGTATGTGTCAAAATAGTGACCACTTACACCATAATTATTACCTTTATAATGGATTATAAATCTTAAAATATTTATGGATATCATCATAACCAAATTTATAGCTTAACTCCATTTGTAGATGCTCTAAAACCTCAAACTCTCTCAAAACTATCTTCCTACGTTGATTGTGATTGCATATTCCTCTTAGGTTCAACAGATTCAAACCATTCTTTGATAATTTAATTTTTTTAACATAATTTATTATTCCTATATAGGTTTTATTTCACTGGTTATATCATCTTCACTAAAACCCTTTTATTAACATACTAACATTCCTTCATTCTTTTCAAATGAGGGCTCTTTGAGAATAAGTGCACACAGTAGCTTCTTTGATTGTGTTTTCATGCTTTTAGGTTTATTCACATGTTTATTAAATTATTAAAAATAATTTAAATATGATTTAGGTTTTATATATGTTTTAACCATCATTCATATGTCCTTTCCAACACTGTTAGTCTACCTCTTACCTTTTTTACATAGTACAGTACTAATAAACTTTAGGTTGTCTTGGCTAGGTTGATTGAGTTTTGACCATGGTTGTAGGTGGTAATTTCAAGTTTTATGTTAGAGATAAAATTTATTGGATAAATATTTTCTATACCCTAGCCTATTCATATATTCATTGTCCTAATGAATCCTTCATTTGACCATGAAACTCTATCATAGACTATTGTGCTTCAATACTCTTTGAAACTTAGAGATAGGCTTATGTTGGAAAGGTTGTAGATGATGATTCATGAGGTTAATAACTATGATATTTTATAATTTAACCTCATGTATTGACAAAACTCACCATCATTCCAAGTTCAAACCTAGGCAGAAGACCTTATTGATCTTAAAGGCATCACAACAAACTTCTTCATAGTCTTAATGTGACCTAATACGGCCATACCTCAAGAGATTTCAAACCCTAATGTAGGTGAATATTCACATGGAAATGTATCCTATTTTTAATTTTGATTTTTATTCATCCTTGGGGTCCACCTTTTATCCAAATATCATATGCATGACCTTGAAACATTGTCTTTTCTAAGTCATTAGTGTACCCTTTTAAAATATACCTTTCTCCACTACAAGCTTGACTATGTGTGAGAACTTAGGACCTTATACAGACCATGGTAGAGTTTTAGGTATTAAAAAATACCAAAATATATATTCTTATTTCAATCTAATGATCTCATTTTTCTTGAACTTATTATTAGTTCAACTATCTCCTCACAGTCTTGACTTTATCCAAGTTAGCATATGTAGTCTCACCTCTTGCTAGCATAGTTGTAGGTGGACATTCCTTTGTTACTTATACAAAATGATACAAGTATTATATGTTTATAGATCTTGAGGAGGTCACCATCATGCCTATGATGTTATCTTCCTGTAGAGAGTGCAATATTTTCCTGGGGACCTCAAACCATAGACCTTCATTGAAATTAAGCTAAAAAAGATACTATTGATGTTCTTCCTTTGGCTATAGATGGAGGATGGATTTGTGTATGGACTAAGACAACTTTTATAATGTTTATCTTATGATGTAAAATGGGTCAAGATCTCTACTACTCTACCTTGATCCATTTTTCTTTGGTTGAGAATGAATATTTCCATAATATTGATTGATATGGATAAGAAATAAGGAAACCCAAGTTACCTTAACTTTCACAAAGTTACCTTAAAAACTAGTAACAAAGAAAACTTTCAAGTTATTTATCTCTTTCTCATGCTTCTCATGACTAGATTGCACTAGGTTTCTTTTTCTTTCTTGATTTGCTTGACTATCCTCTACCCTAGTGTCATTGAACCCACATTGAGATGACTACCATGGTGACTTAGAGATATTTTGCATCTTGAGGTGAATCCTTAACTGTTGTAGGTGGAGATTTCACTTAATAAACTCATAATAATAATAATAATAATAATTATTATTATTATTATTATTATTATTATTATTATTATTATTATTATTATTATTATAATATTACTAAGGATTTTAAGAAGGTGTTGACTATAATTCACCATATAATGTTCATTTTTACTCCTTTAATGATGTATAGAGGTCAAATGAAGTGATTATTTTCCCTACATGGTCATCACCATTCTTTTCTGGTCATGACATACATAGACTTGATTAGAGCTTCTAAGAATATAAGACTTGATTAGGTATTTTGCTCTTGAGAGTATCATAATCCTTTTCAAGTATCTAAAGATATCAATGATGAAGTTTGAGAAACATTAATGAGCCAAATGGACAAGGACATGAATATTACCTATAAACAATGTCATGAAGAATCTTGAAAACCATGGATCAACCTCAGAACCATACAATTTCACCAAAATGCCTGTAGACTATAGAATTGGCCTTCACTTGTATTATTGAGATCCATATGACCTCACACATATGGAAAGAAGATAAATACTATCATGGAAATTTATTTCATACTCTTTAAAATCTCCACAAACTTCTATTTTTTTATCATGATGTCCAAATGAGGAGAAATCTCAAAAAATTAGTTTCTTGCTTGAATGAAGAAGGTATAGTGAGTGCCTTATATTTTTAAGGATAGTTCATATGAGAGAGAGAGATAAATTGAGAACCAATTACTATATCTATAATATCTCTTAGACCTCTTTATTTTCCAAAAAATTTAGATCATGAAATTATCTCTCATGGTCGTATCATCTATAAACCTGAAGGGCTCTCTTAATGTGCAAAGAAACTATGTAGATAAAGAGAATTGGTTTTGAGCTTATATGAGGTATTTTTTCATTAAATATTCTCTAAATCATATATTTTATATTCACCTTCAATCTCTTGACCTCTACTATACAAAAAATATATATAAGTCCATACTTTTGCATTGAAACACATGAAAATGGCTCCTTTCTTCCATATTCTCCAAACTTAAAACTTGGAACCACAAATTCAGGAAAATAAGAGGAAGAGTACAGGTTTTTTTAATATTAACATAAGTTTTAAGTCTTTTAACATAAAAATAGGGGAAATTTTGGCATGTGGGATTTCATTAGATGCCAAAATAATGCTTTAGCTTGCATGAAGAGATGTTTTCAAAGCATAAGACTTTTGACTTAAAGTAATGACATGGATATGAAGGTGTTTAAAGGTTTTTTTTTACTCCTTAAGTCACCCCCAAGGTTGGTGCAAGGATTTTAAAGTATTAAAGAGACGTATCACACCTATGAGGAGCTAAGAATTTGAAGTAAAGTAGGCACAAACACTTCCCATCTGTGCCTAAGCTCAAAATGAAGGTGGAAGTTTGCATAGTGAAGCAGTGATGACTCATGCCTATATAAATCTTTCAATACACACCCATGCATAGGATTTTATGAAAATCAAGTCAAAATGTGCATGAATTCAAGATGCATGACCCCTAGGGTCTAAGTGGCCAAGTAAAGAGTTTGATGCAAGAAGAAACTATTATTTCATAGAGTGCCTTGGATCTTCAATCTTTTCATACACCCTCATCTAAATGATCCCTTATTTTAATGACATGTGGTAGCTTAATGCTTTATAAAACATAAAGATATCCTTAATTTCCAAGGATAAGCACCATATGTCTATGTGGTAACTTGGCACTCATCAAAGGCTAGCCCCTTTTGACAAACTTTTAAGCAGTGTCAGTCTTCCATGTGTCACATCATCGCTGATCTTGATTGAAAATCCAAGAGACTCCTCTATGAGCCTGAAAATATGACATGTTTCCCTATAGTGCCACATGTTGATGCTTCTATGTGTACCATAGATGTCTTTAGTGTTTAATAACAATTATCATTTTAGAATTCTATGAATTCTAGGCATGAGTAGCAAGTTGTGTCAATCTTAATGTTGCCTATGCTAAAATAGTAGTAAAGCAATGTTTAACTATTCCCAAAAATTTATGTTAATTGATGATTAGGATCCATCATGGTCCAATTCTTTGTAAATTGTAACTATCTATGCTAATGCTTAGGCTTGAGATGACTGAGCCTCAAGTAGGCTCTCAACATCTTCTTCATGGATAAGAACCTCACCAAGTTTTTTCCCTCCAACTGGAGTTAATCTTGTAAAGGGCTCAACCTTGTAGAAAGTGACTCCTTAGTTTTATGGCTTTCCTTATTGTGACCCTTTCCAATCTATCCATCTTTGGATTTGATTATACTATAGTAAATGGTTTTGTGTAGTTTAGAGGCTCTATGACCTCAAGGCTAGTGCTACTATATGCTCCTAGAATATCTACTTTCTTGCTTTCTGGCCTTGTAGTGACCACTATCTTCCTTTCTTCTTCATCTTTCATCAAGGCCTTGATTCATGGCTTAATATCATTGTGCAACTCAATGTTAATAGCCTCTGTTAGTGCCCATGAGTGGGACAAAGAGGTGATCTTCTACAATTTCCCATAAATGAACCAATCAGGGATGAGTAGTCTATGGATGGGGTGCTCATCACTAAAAAGGTTGACTTCACTCATAATATGAGTGAGATTAATCCTTGGCTTCTTTTATCCAATAGGGACCAATGCCAACTCTACCTTTCTCTTCTCTTTGGGTTCCACTAGGACCATATCAAGGGAAACTTCTTTTCCTTTATTTTCTTACTCAAATTTTTTTACCTGAGCATGTGTTTATTCAATATGCTCCTCTCCTTCATCAATATCATATGCTTCAATAAGAACTCTGAGGGAATCTTCAACTATCTCATCTATATCTAAACCAATCATGTCTAAGTGTTCAACTAGAGATGTTGGCCTTTGGGGTATGTATGAGGATGAAGGTCCCTCTCTCAGTCTCTCTCATATCTTTTCTTTGCCATGTTCATGTATAATTTTCCCTTGGGGTGGTGGCTACTCCCACCAATATTGTTCTTGAGGTGGCTTGGAAGGTCCAGGCAATAAATGATATTGGGAGGGTGAATTTTCCATATATCCCATGTTGGTTTCTCATCACTTGTCAATCTATGCTCAAGCTTAATGTTTTATCCCTTGAGTCTAATCAACACTTCTTCAAAGTTGTTTTCTTTGATATAGATGGTGTCATGGACACCAAGTTGATACACATACATAGGTTTGGGAAGCTACTTGCTCTTTAGATGGTTTTTCACAACATTATTGGGATCCCACTACTTGAGATCATCTAGTTGGAACCCAAGGGAGTCCTCATACCTATACATGGTGTCCACCTACTTCTAATCCTATAGCACTATCCTTCCAGTTATTGGAGGAAAGGGGTGGAAGAGGCCCTTCCTCTTCTCTTTACAAACTCCATCAACACCATTGATGAGTTAAGAGGCATTTTCCTCTTCTGCCAACTTGCTAGGTACATGGACAAGTAATCTATAGGGTGAGTTCAAGATTCCCTCAATTCAAATCAATATATAATCTAGGTAAAACCAGATATCTCCCTTGAAATTGACATATTTCTTGATTAGTGGAGGAATATTAGGCATGGGAATCCTTATGATGGCCTCCACCAACGTAGGATAGACACAATCACATATGAATTTCATGTGGTTCATGTACTCGAATATGTGCAACTTTAAATAGTGGTGGGAGATGGTGGTTATACCTTTAGGAAACCAATTTTTGATGTTCAAGATCCTAGTGGAAGAAATTAGGGCATATAGTAGATAAGACATCATGAATAACTACTTGTTTATCTTCCTCTTAATGTTAGTAAATTGTTTTCCTAGGAAGACACTGATCATATCCCTTATTGGAGGAATAAGATCTTTCTCCACCATGAAATACACAAAGGATACCCATCTCTTATTGACATAGGTAGTTGAGGGAGCTCTTGATGCTCTATTTAGTAGAGTCATGATAACCCTAATTCCCTCCCTAAATTGGATAATTGGGATCCTACCCTCAAAGTCCCTAAATACATGGTTCCCTTAGAGCAACTATGGTCTGAGGATGGTATCCAGGTTATTATGGTTGGTCCATTCCTTTATTATGGGCAAGTCTAAATTGGGTTTTGGGATCTTACAAAATGTTTCATAGGCCAATAGGAAAATATAAGCAACTCTCCTAGATCTCTCTTCATAAATGATATAATCATTGTCAATCCTACAATCTAAAAAAATTAGAGAAAGCACATCAATACAATAAAGTACCTCTAGTTTGGTAGTAGCATGATGAAGTCCAACCATTTGAATAACAACTAAGTCATAGTATTTCCTACTAACAAATGCAATTCTCTACTCTTCCTTGGTGATGGGTTTTAACTCCTCTATTGTCCAAAAGAGTTTGGATCAATTCTTGTTACCATTATTCAGTGTTATGGTGTCTAATTTAGTATCTTTAGAAACCTTTCCTTCACTTTCCATGGAGAGATAGAGATTTGTTTCTTATTTAAATTGCTACATACAAGATACCATGAATTTTACTTCTATAAATTATTCACTAATAGATTGAAATTGGTCTCTATGTTAATTCTTCTATGTTCAAATCAAAATATAGCTCTGCTTAAATTGAATTGTGATTGACTAAATTCACTTAAGATCTATTTTATGTAGAGTTTATGATTCCAAAGCTATAATGGCAAGGGTGTATTTGGACTTTAGATCATACATGCCTTGGATTTAATTTGGATTTTTGCCTGTATACTTTTGCATTTTCGAGCACACAAGATCTTAGTTTTTATAATTTTGTGCTTACATGGTGATTATTTGGCATCTATTTAGCACTTTTCATGACATTTTTCATAAATTCCTTTTGATCACTAGTCATTGACATTTAAAAATGCCCCATTTGCTTCACACCATCAGATCAAGATCTTGCAAATGATTGTAGACCATCGATTGTGATCTAGGACCTCATTCATTATTGGATCCTTTGGTCTTGAGTCTCATGGTTGTGCCAATTGGCACCTCTATATGCCTTTTGAGTTATGAAAATTTTATTAGTTGTGCTTTGAATGTGTATTCACTATGTATTGAGCCCATGAGCTCTCAGAGCTCTATTGAAAATTCATTGATGCCTTTGCATCATTGGATCATCTTCCCATGATGAAGTGCAAGTTATGGGATCTGTAAAGATACATAAGCTTTAAGTTAAACATTATTAAGTTAGGTACTTAGGCTAAAACATCTTATGCTAAGGTTTATTTCATGTTTATTAAATATGAAATAAACTTTAGGCTAAAGTGTTTATACCTAAGTTTTTTTAGATTTATACAAAGGGGACCCTAGCTAAATATTTAGGTCAAAGTTTATGCTATGTCTAATAAACACAATGTATACGTTGATATAAAATACTTATGTTAAGCCTAGTACATGTGCAAGGGGGTCAAAATGATATAATGATCAAGTGCCAAATAGATTTTTATTGTATTAATAAACACAATATAATGATCGAGTTCCAAATAGAGTTTTATTGTATTAATAAACCTTTGATTAATAGCATTTGGCCTAATTTTTATGTCAAAAAGATACTTTTAAGATAAGATTTAGTATAAGTCTCTAGCCTAATGTTCAAAAAATTCAAACAAATGTAGTGGGGACCCTAAAGTGTAGACTTATACTAAATTCATTTCTGCATATATTTAGACCTATGAGACTATTTCAATATTTGTAGTTCAAATAATTACAGTGTTTGAGCATCCTCTTAGGGATTCCATTAGTCTACAAGGAAATTTATGAGTTTTATAACAATGTTTTGGAGTGTATCTTAGTCCTGATCAAAATAATTCATTAATTTAAATCTTATGGTCTTATAGACATGAAGTACGTCCTTACAGACATTGAATGATGGTCATATGAATGTGGAATTTAAGCTAGTGAAGCTTTTAGTTTTATGGGATTAAATTTGACAGTCACATGATCATCAAATACATCCTTGTGGGCATCAAATGATGGTCATGTGAATGTCAAATTTAAGCTCATCAAACTCATACCTAATGTGAGATTACCACTTGGCACCTCTATGAGGCCTCTAAGGATCTTGGACTCAATTCACTCTATTGGATCAAGAATCATGATGAAGTAAGAGCCATCTAATCAAGATCTGAGAGCTTTCTAATGATTAGTCTCTTCTAACATGTGAGCCCCTTTTCTTTTAATCTTTTAATGTGGGATTGTTGTGTGGTATCTCTACAGATCTCTTGAGCTTTTAAATTTTTAATGATGTCTTTGATATATCTAATCTTTAGTCTATGATGAAGCAATAACCATTAATCATGATCTTGGAGCTCAAACGTGATAGGTCTGAAGGACTAAGTGTTCATCTTTGTCAAGATTTCTTTGTGTCATCTGATCAAAAGGCCATGAGGAAGTACAAATCATTAGATCTTGTGAGTTGTATGTTTTTTAAGTTAAGACCCAGGTTTTCCTCACTCTGTTGGATCAAGCCTCATGATGAAGTGTGGGTCATTAGATGTGTAAAAATGTAGATAAATTAAGTTAGAACCTATGGTAAAGTAAAGACTTAGGCTAAAGTGTTAAGGCCAAGTTCTTGTTCATATTAATAAATACGTTGGGGCCTTAGGATTAAAACTTTAGGCTAAAAGACTAACAAGGGGATCATACTAGAAAATAAAATGGACCTTGTAAAACCAAAAATTGGACTTAGTTAGAAACCATAAGGAACTAACGAGGAAAATAATAAAGGGGAACAAAAATATTTTAGGCCAAAGTTTTATTTATGTTAAAAAACACTACTAAGCTTTAAACATGAAACTTGTGCTCAAGTCCAAAATAAATTTAAAATGCTCCCACCAAGTAATTCCCACCAAATTCAAACTTGAACTGAGGGTTTATGTCAAGATTTTATAACATGAATCCATGAGTGAGAATGAAATATAACCTATAACTTAAAGACATGAAGACCAATCATTAGCAATGTTAGGTAAGTTTAAAGCAAAACACAACTCAATAAGCTCGTCTTTGTCTAAAGTGGATGATCTTTGAATTTTAATAATATTCAAAACATGCCATGCTTGTAGGGTTAATATTCAAAACATCTCAAGGGTCCCAATTTTAAAAAATGGGGGTATGTTGACATCAACAAATGGTGACTTCTAGGGGAAACATAATAATATGTTAGAACTTAGAGACTTTGGTTTAGACAAACAACTAGGTCATCCACTCCATTTGACCAATGTCATTATCCAGATTAGTTTGATGGTTGAAACAAACCTTGTACTTATAGAATTGGGATCAATATTAAGGCATAATCATATTATGTGTGTGTTTTGATTCCACTTAATATTTTCCATGATATTTAGAGGACAACTTCTAGGTTTCATATCCTTAATCATTAACACTAACTTAGAGAATATTTAGGTGTCTATTAAGAACCATGTTTCTAGCTCAGGGATGACTTGGGGATTGCTCTGCTACTAGCTAGGTATTCATATCCATGATATATATGCCTTTGGCTCCACTCAAGGCCTTTTTCCACTACCATCCAAGCATCCATAGCCTCGATGGAGGTTACCAGAATCACCTATGCCTGAAAAATCTTTTGATTTTGTATTACATTCTTATTTCTTATGTTTTTAATGTTTTATGCTTTCAAAAAGGTAAGGAACTAGGGTAGCCAGGTTTAAGGATTTGGTCAAATGTTTGATCCTTATAAAATAACCTATGGTTGCAACCATTATCCCAAGAAAGGATGTTTATTAAGTGCAAGTATTATTGTATCTTAATAAATTGAACTTTGATCTTAAAAATACAAATCTTCTTAAAACCAATTTTTTAGGTTAGGATAATGCTTAAGTTTTCATGGAATAGATGGATTCTTTTATTGGTATTTACCAGTTAATTCAAGAATAAATTGAGGGTCACATTTCAAAACCATGTTCAACATATGTATTAGGTTTATACCCTCATTTATGATATATGGGACTTCAAGCAACTAGATAAACTTTGAGCTCAAGGTTGTCCAGAAGGACTCATTGGAATCAAGAACAAGGAAAAAAAATCAAACACACAACAAAAAGTAGTAAAGTAAGACATAAATGGAAACAAACAAATATACACATGCTTATATACAAACAAGGGACAGGAAGGCAAGAATTGAAAGAAACTAACTAGCCTACCTACATTAAGCCTAACCATATTACAATTTTTACTCCATAAAGACTTTAGGTCAAGTAGTATAAAAGTAATGCTTGAGTTACTACCCATTGGTATTGAATGTGAACTCTACTCCTTAAAATTATTTGAGATTAAAGGTATTATCTCCTAGTGTGTGTTCAACTTGATAGGGGCCAATCCATAGAGGTGTGAACTTGGCATGCTTTCCCTTAGACTCAGATGCTTTGTCCCAAAAGAGAACTAGGTCCCCTTGTATGAACACCTTGATCTTTGATATTTTGTTAAACCATATGTTTATTGTGATTTGATGTTTTTTGAAGTTAATAAAAGCTTTCTCTCTTGCATCCTCCATACAAATGATGTCTAACAATATTGACTCTACAAGCTCCTAGATTTCCTCCATATATTCCTACATGAATTTTTATGTAGAAAACTTGAGGGTGATAGGAAAGATTAGTTCTTATCCATACACCAACAGAAATGGTGATGCCTTTAAGGCTTGCTTGATTCTGATCCTATCTACCCATAAGGCATATTTTAGAAATTTGTGTCAAGTCTTGAGCTTAACTACAATATATTTCTTGATTGCCTCCATTAGGTTCTTATTGGTAGACTCAGACACTCTATTTCCTTGAGGATAACGGTTGGATGACAACTTGAGACAAATTCCATTTTCATAAGCCCATTATGTCATCTTAATGGATATGAATGTAGATCTATTGTCACACACCAGAGAGACTAGAGTTATAAATCTAGTATAGATGTTCTCCTCCAAGAAATTGGTCATGTCCTTAGTCCTATAATGTTTGGTGGATATAGATTAAGTCCACCTTATGCAATAATATGTGGTAGTAAGGACATACTTGTGACATTCAAAATAATTATGTTTGATCACCCTAATAAAATCTAATCTCCATTGTGTAAAGGGTTTGTCAACCATAACTGGTTGTAAAAAAATTGATGCCTTTGGTTCCTTTATGTTAAAAATCTAACATGAGTGACATTCCCTTACATTCTTGTGGGCATCTTTGGAATCATTTGGCTAGTAGTATCCAACTTTGAGGATATTATGGGTTGCGGTTCTCCTAGATGGATGTCCACTACCAAAATTTTCATGGAAAATACTCATGATTTGGGTGGATTCCTCTTATGAGATAGATATCAGGTAGATTCCTTCAAAGTTCCTTTTTTACAAGATCCCATATTTGATTAGATAATGGGATAATTTCAGCCTTAATGCCCTATTTTTCTCCTTGGATAGTCCTAAAGGACACATACCATCGATTAGTAAATGTATGATGGAATCATACCACTCACTAGCTTGAAAACTTTGTTGATCAGCTTGCATAATACTCAGCTTAGGGATGTTATTAGAAATCATTTGGATCAATCCTTGGCACCTTACCAATGTTGTTATCTTCATTTATATGTCATATTCCTATGAAACTAGCATGCACTTACCTCTGAATTCTCTAATCTCATTTTGTCTCAACATAAACTTTGTGGTAGGGTCAAGTAAAATAGCATGCACCTTATTTCTAAGGATATAATGCCTAAATTTATTTACTACCTTGACTAATGCATATACCTACTTATCAATTAATGAATATTTTAACTTATCATTCTCAAAGTTAGTACTCATAAAATCAATTTGGTGATCACACCCATCAATCTTTTGAGTTAAAACTACAGCCATAATATGGTCATATGTAAAAGAGTAGAGATAGAAGTCCCTTGAAAAGTCAAGACTTATTAGGATTGGATCTTGATTAATGGCTTTCTTGATATCACTGAATGCCTTCCTATATTCCTCATTCCAAGTGACATTGGCATCCTTCTTTATCATGCCATTCAATGGCTTGGCAATCTCTTCAAATCCATAAATGAACTTTCTTACAAAGTTTATCTTACCAAAAAATGACTTTAGCTCTTTTATACTATTTGGAATCTCTATTCTAAATATAGATTCCACTCTTTTAGGATCTATAGAGATCCCATCCTTAGTTATAACATGACCCCAAAATTTGCCTTTAGTAACACAAAATATTCTTTTCTTGGGGTTTAATGAGATTCCATACCTTCTCATCTTTTAAAAACTTGTTGTAAGTGCATATAGTGATATTCCCTATTTTTAGAAAAACTGTAAGATCATCCATATATATGATAATACACTTACCAATTAGGCCTTAGAAGGCATGGTCCATAGCCCTTTGAAAATTATCTCCTACATTAATTAGTATAAAAGTCATCCTTTTGTAAGCAAAGGTCCCCCACTTGGTTGTGAATGTCATTTTCATCCTATCTTCCCTATCAACCAACACCTAGTTGTAACCTGAAAAGCCATCAAGGAAAGACATCATAGTTGAACTTAAAACAACTTGAATTACTTGGTCAAGATAAGGAAGAAGATAGTTATCCTTTTCAAATGCATTGTTTAAACTCCTAAATTCAATACATAGTCTACTTTTACCATTCTTCTTCCTAATTGGCACCAAATTAGCCACCTAGGCAGAATGTCTAATGGGAAACACAATTCTAGCATCTAGTAATCTCTTGACTTCTTTAAAGATAATTGGTTCTAGGATAGGATTAAATGGTCTTTGATTCTATCTAAAGGGCTTACAACTTTCAATAAAGGGTATAGTATGGATGATGACCCTTGGATCAAAGATCTTCAAGTCATCATAGGACCAAGCTATGGTATCCTTATATCTAGTTAGCAACTCTTTGGCCTTCTTATTCTCAATATGGGTGCATGATTTTCCCATGTTCACTAGTTGGGGTTCATCTTGGGGACCAAAATCCATTGCATTGTAGTCCTTCCCACTTACTTTGGGATTCTTGGGAACCTCAACCAGTTTATATTAGTCAAATAGTCTCTCTAAGACAATCATGCCTTTGGGGATTTTATTATCATTCAACTGAATGACCTTACCATCAGATTTGTCCTCTTTAAATGTATTTATATCAATCTCATCAATGATCTAAGCCTTAAATGATCCAAAATTAGTTATGAAATCTAATATCTATTGATCATCACTAAAGATCTAAAAATGGTTCACATTGTTAGGGACTAAAGGATAAGGTATTCGCTCAATGCTAAAGTTGGGCAAATCCTAGTTGGCCATGAGGTTGGTTAGAATAATTGTTAACTCATCATCATCTTAGTTTTCCTCTCTAGGGATGGAGACAATGTTAAAAGCATCAAATTACTCAATGAGATCCCAAACCCTAAACTTATACCTCATAAAGTATGAGAGCTTGCATTGGTACTTACTTCACACCTGATTGATTACTAGTTCTAAATCTCCATAGACTAGTAGTTTCTTGACTTTAGTTTTCATAGTAAACTACAAACATAGGATAAGGGCCTCATATTATACAAGATTATTAGTGCATGAGAATTTCAATGTATAAGAACCATGATATTTCTTACCACTAGGATTATTTAGGACAACACCAACTCTAGATCTAGCCTTACACCTAACACCATCAAAATGTAGCTTCCATAGTCCAAGAAAAATGTGAGTAATTTTATGATCACATACCTTTATAGCTTCTAGGGTGAAAACCCCTAGGTCTGAGTCAATAATGTTAACCCTCTCATTTACAATATTGTACTTGGTGATCATGTCTTTCATTCTTGGCTCTCTCTCAACCTTGATCTGCTTTGGAACTCCTTTCCAAGGTAGCCACAAATGTGAACAATATGTGGACATGTAGACATTCAAATATTTGGTATGTTCCTTGCTTAACAAGACTCCATACACATCGAGAAGGTCAACAACTTGAATATCAATAAATTTTTCCATTCTAGGCTCAAAATTCAATTGCATATGAACAATTAAAATTTCCCCAATTACCTTAACTCTAGATTTGTCTAATTGTGTTACAAATCTATAAAAATTAATAAGATTCAAGCCAAGTTATTTACAAATACTTGTTAGCATGATATTGGTAGATGCTCCAGAATCCAATAAAATATTGTGTAAACTCTTACCAAACATCTTGACAGTGAGTAAAAAAGGAGGAGATTTTGCTTTAGCTTTGTACATAACCATGTTAGCATTGTCATCCCTGGGTGGTTTGTTATATTTATTTGATAATTATTCCATCAAGAGGTCTCTTTATTCTGTAATTTATGTCAATTCATGTAGTGTAATTTTATCCTTTATCTTATTCATATCTTCAACTATATTATATCTTTTTTATTATAAGAACTAGGAATATCAATGTTGGGCTTAGAGGTACTCCCTTTAAGTGGCTTTGGGTTATTATTTGAAGAAGTGTTAGGAGGAGTTATAAAGATATTTAGAGGTGTTAAGGTAGTCAAGGTTTGCCTTTACTCTCTCTTCCTCAAGGGATAAGTTTTCTTCAATAGTTATTGGAAGGCTTGGATCTCTTCAGGGATCTCATCAAGTTCATTCTCTTCTTGAAAGGTTAAATCGAAGGTCTCCACCATGAAAGTTTGATTAGCAGGCTTGGATCTTGAAGTAGATACACCACTATATTTATTAGGTACCACTTCAAATGTATCTAAATCTTTTTGGAAAGCCTCAAAATCCTTATAAAACTCAATACAATCAATCTCTCCATGCTTTGATGTATAATGCACTCTGCAATAATCAAGGAATGCTATATCAGTGAGATTAATATCCATAGTCTTCTTTTCATAAGATTATTCATTATTCCTATTATTGTGAAAAATATCATTCTAAAATCTATTGTTTGGCCTATTAAACCTTTGAAATGAGAAGTTCCTACCAAAGCTTTCTCTAGTATTGCCTACTTATTTCTACTACTGAAGGAAGTCAATGCTTGATTTTTGGACCATTTTCAAGATAGACTTATTCTCATTCTTAGGAGTTTCAACATTGTTTACCTAGTTATTATTAACAAAAAAAATTGGTACTAAAGCTCTTTGATCATTCGCATTGAAGCCATTAGTTGTAGGATGACTCAAAAATCCTAGGTTCTGATCAGGAGCAACATGACTCAAAGGTGATTGATTGAGATTTGGGAGTTGATTCATGGTTGGGACATTCTAGTTTTTGTTGGGGAATAAGTTCAACATGGGCATATGTGGGTTGATGTTTAGAACATAGTAGGTCATATGTCCCTATGACTGCATTTGATCATTGATGGTCACTACCTCAAAATAAGTCTTGGATAATAAAGTTATAGCTGGGATGGATCTCTTCAAAAATATAGAGGTCATGGGATCTATTGCATCTTTGTATATTTCTATAGCTAAAACATCATCAATTTTATAGGGTTATATGGTCTTGTTATACATTTTATGAAACCTATCATTAAAGGACCTTATGGGATCACTTGCATCTCTTCTAATGGTGGTGAACTAATGGGAAATGACACATGAATTGACCATTTTACCAAATTGATCTATGAAGACATAAGTAAAACCATCCCAACTAGTGATATAATTCTTAGACAAGTTAAAAAACAATTCATAAGAAACATATTTAAAGGTAAATGGGAATAACCTTCAAGCTACATCCTCATGCACAACATTTAGTAACCTTAAAGCAGCCTTAAAATACTTAATGTGTTCCTCAACCATCACTATACCAGTTAGACTAAATATAGGCAGCTAGTTCTTAGGGTTATGTGGGACATCATGTACCACACCTAGCACATTGATTGAAGAGTCTCTCAACCAAGCCATACTTGGATGAAGGTTAAAGGTAAAGTTACCTTGAAGAGGTGAAGTTGGCAAAGATTTGGATCTCTTACGTCTACCTTTATCGTGTCTAGCTCTTCTATGAACTATAAGTTCAAGAAAAGGTTCCCTTGTCTCTGAGTGTGATCTAGTTTGAATCCTTGGCAATTCCAACTTGAAGATTGAAGCTCTTGTTTCAAAATGTATCAGGACAATCTTTATAAAGAACAAGGACTAAACATGTACATTAAACTCATTTTGCAAAGATTACATAAAAAATAGCAAAGGACATTGATCTTTTCCTGAGATAGCTCAAAGATGTGTCTAATTATGCAAATATGATCTATTTTTATAAGTCTAAGCTCAAATAAACTCATATCTATGAAATATATGATAAATTTTAATTAAAACAAGCTATTATAACCTCAAATACTATGGATTCTCAAATTTTAAGCTAATTTCACCAAAACCAAGCATCAAACCTCAAAGAACTATGATCTTTGTCTAAGGAAACCCAAAGATAGGTCAAATACCACAAATATCAATGATCTTTACACTTCTAAGAAAAGGATTACTCAAAATCACAAAGATAACACCAATCTTAGATCAAAATAGTCAAAGATAAGCATAGATCCAACCAATTTATGGAGATGATCCCTCTTAATTCTAATAGGATTTATTGATGCCTCTATGTATACCATAGATGTCCTTAGTGTTCAATAACACTTCTCATTTTATAATTATATGAATTTTGGGCATGAGTAACAGGTTGTCACAATCTTAATGTTTCCTATGGTGAAATAGCGACAAAACAATGTTTAACTATTCCCATAAATTTATGTTAATTCATGGTCGGGATCCATCTTAGTCCAGTTATCTATAAATTGTAAGTATTTATGCTAATGTTTAGTATTGAGCTAAATGAGCCTCAAGTAGACTCTCAACATCTTCTTCATGGATAGGAATGTCACTAAGTTGTTGCCTTCTAATTGGGGTTAAGCCTGTAAAGGGCTCAATCTTCTGGAAAGTGAACTCCTTAGTTCCTACCATGGCTTTCCTTGTTTTGACCCTTTCCAATCTATTTGTCTTTAGATTGAATTGTACTACATTAATTGGCATTATGTATTTTTGAGGCTTTAGGACCTCAACTCTATTGTTGTTGGATCCTCTTGGAGCATCTAATTTCTTGCTTTCTGACCTTACAATGGCCACTATCCTCCTTTCTTCTTCCTCTTTTATCAATGCCTTGATCCATGGCTTGATATAATCATGAAACTCAATGTTAATGTCCTTTGTTAGTGCCCATGAGTGGGACAAAGAGGGGATCTTTTGAAATTTCCAATAAATGAACCAATCAGGGATGACTGGTCCATGGATGGGGTGATCATCACTAAAAAGGTTGACTTTACTCATAGGATGAGTGAGATTTAACCTTGGATTCTTTGATCTAATAGGGACTAATGCCATCTCTACCTTTCTCTTTTCTTTGGGTATCGCTAGGACTATATCAAGGGCAACTTCCTTTCCTTTATTTTCTTGTTTAGCCTCCTCTACTTGAGTCTATGTTTCTTAAATATGTTCCTCTCCTTCATCAATATCATATGCCTCAATAAGAACTCTAAGGGTATATTCAATTGGCTCATCTAGATCTAAATTAATCATGTCTAAGTGTTTAACTAGAGATGTTAGCCTTTGGGGTAGGGCTGCGGATGAGGGTCCCTTTTTAGGTCTCTCTTCCATCTTTTCCTTGCCATGTCCCTATATAATTTTCCCTTAAGGTGGTGGCTACTGCAACTAAGGTTTTTCTTGAGGTAGCCTATAAGGTCCAAGCAAAAAATGATACTAGAGAGGATACATTTACCATATATCCCCTGCTAGTTTCTCATCACTTGTCAATCTATGCTCAAGTTTAATATTGTATCCCTTGAGTCTAGTCAACACTTCTTCAAAGTTGATTTCCCAAATATAGATGGTGTCATGGAAATTGAGTTGATGCAAATTCATAGGTTTGGGAAACTTCTTGATATTTAAATGATTGCTCAATATGTTATTGGGATCCCACTGCTTGAGGTCATCTAGTTGAAACCCAAAGGAGTCCTTATGCTTGGACACAGTGTCCACTTGCTTCCAATCTTGTAGCATTATCTTTCCAATTATTAGATGAAAGGGATGGAGGAGGCCTTTCCTCTTCTCTTTACAAACTCCATCAATACCATTGATGAGTTAAGAGGTAATTACTTATTATGCCAACTTGCTAGGTACATGGATAGGTAATTTGTAGGGTGAGGTCAAGATTCCATTAATTTAGATCACTATGTAATATAGGTAAAATCAGATATCTCCCATCAACTCCATGTATTTATTAATCAATGGAGGAATCTTGGGCATGGAAATCCCTGTGATGGCCTCCACCAACATAGGATAGACACAATCACATATGAATTACATGTTGTTCCTATACTTAAAGATGTATAACTTTTAGTAGTGGTGGGAGATGGTGGTTCTACCTTTAGAAGACCAATTTTTGATGTCTAGGATCTTAATGGAAGTAAGCAGGGCATCTAGTAGATAAGACATCATGAATAACCACTTATTTGTCTTCCTCTTGATGGTAGTAGTTTATTTAACTAGGAAGACACTGATCATATCCACTATTGGAGGAACAATATCTTTCTCTACCATGAAATACACAAAGGATACCTAGCTCTTGTTGACATAGGTAGTTGAGGGAGATCCTAATGCTTTGTTTAGTAGGGTCATGATAACCCTAATTTCCTCCCTAAATTAGATAATTGGGATCCTACCCTCAAAGTCCCTGAATACATGGTTCCCTTGGAGCAACCATGGTATGGGGATGGTATCTAGGTCATTATGGTTGGTCCATTCCTTTATTATGGGCAAGTCTACATGGGGTTTTGGGAGCTTATAATATGTTTCAAAGGCTAATGGGGAAATATAAGCAACTCTCCTAGACCTCCCTTCATGAATGATCCAATCATTTTCAACCCTACATTCTACAAAAATTAGAGCGAGCACATCGATATAGTGAAGTACCTCTGGTTTGGCAATAGTATGATGAAGGCCAACCATTTGAATAACAACCAGATCATAGTACTTCATAATAATAGCTGCAATTTTTTACTCTTCTTTGGTGATGGGTTTCAACTCCTCTATGGTCTAGAAGAGCTCAAACCAATTCTTGTTTCCATTATTCAATTTTATGATTTCTAATTTAGTATCCTTGAAAACCTTTCCTTCACTATTTTTAGAGAGATAGAGCTTTGTTTCCTCTTTCAATTATTACCTATGAGCTTCCATGACTTTTGCTTCTGCAAATTATTCACTAGTGGATTGCAATTAGCCTCTATGCAAACTCTTTTGCACTCAAATAATAATAAATTTCTTCTCAAATTGAATTGTGATCAACTAAATTCACTTAGGGTCTCTTTTATAGCAGGTTTAGGGTTCCAAAGCTTTAATGGTGAGGGTGTATCTATACTTTGGGTCATACGTGCCTTGGATTTTATTTGGATTTTTGCCTTTATAATTTAGCATTTTTTAGCACACAAGATCTTAGTTTTTATCATTTTGTGCTTGTGTAGTGATTATTTGGCATCTATCTTTAACTTTTTGAAAAAAAATTCATAAATGTCTTTTGAGAATTAACCTTTGGCATTTAAAAATGTCCCATTTTCTTCACACCATCAGATCAAGATCTTGCAAGTGATTGTAGACCATTGATTGTGATTTGAGACCTCATTCGTTATTTGCTCCTTTGGTCTCAAGTCCCATGGTTTTGCCACTTGGAACCTCCATGGGCCTTTAAAGTCTTGGTACTTTTGTTAATCACACTTTGAACATGTATTCACCACATGTCAATCTCATGGGCTCTCAGAGCTCCATTGAAAATTCATCGATGTCTTTACACCATTAGATCATCCTCCCATGATAAAGTGTGACCTATGAGATCTATAAAGATGAACAAGCTTTAAGTTAGCACATTATTAAGGTAGGGACTTAGGTTAAAACATCTTAAGCTAAGGTTTATTTTGTGTTTATTAAACATTAAATAAACTTTAGGCTAAAGTGTTTATGCCTAATTTTTTTTGATATTTATACAAAGGGGACTGTGGTTAAATATTTTAGGTCAAAGTTTACATTGTGTTTAATAAACACAATGCATACTTTGAGCTCAAATACTTATGTTAATCCTAGGACATGTCCAAGGGGGTCAAAATGATATAATGATCAAGTGCTAAATAGAGTTTTATTATATTAATAAACACACTAAAACCTTTAGTTAAAAGCATTTGGTTAAAGTTTTATGTCACAAAGATCCTTTTAAGATAAGATTTAGTATAAGTCTCTAGCCTAAGTTTCATAACATTCAAACAAATGCAATGGGGACCCTAAAGTGTAGACTTAGACTTAATTCATTTTTGCATATATTTAGACCTATGAGACCATTTCAATATTTGTAGTTCAAATATTTCCAGTGTTCGAGCATCCTATGAGGGCTTCCATTAGTTTCCAAGGCAAGTGATGAGTTTTTTATCAACATTTTGGAGTGCATCTTAGTCTTGAGAAAAATAATTCATTAGATTAAATTTGATAGTCTCACAGACATCATATACATCATTATAGACATTGAATTATGGTCATGCAAACATCAAATTTAAGCTAGTGAATCTTTTATTTTAATGGGATTAAAGTTGACATTCGCATGATCATCAAATATGTCCTCATGGGTGTCAAATGATGATCACATAAATTTAAAAATTAATCTCATCAAACCCTTATGTCCCAATGTGAGAGTGCCACTTGGCACTTTTTTACGGCCTTTGGGGATCTTGGACTCAATTAACTCTATTGGATCAAGAATCATGATGAACTGAGAGCCATCTAATTAATATCTAGGAGCCTGATCATGATTGGTCTCTTTTGACATGTAGGCCCCTTTGTTTTTAATCTTCAAACATGAAAGTGTTGTGTGGTAGCTCTATAGAGCTCTTAGGATTTTGACTTTTCAATGATGTCTTCACTATATTTGATCTTTGTTCTGTGATGAAGCAAGAACAATTAATCATGATCCTAGAGCTCAAACATGAAAGGTCTAAAGGATTAGGTACTTAGCTTTTTTGAGATTTCTTCATGTCATTTGATTGAAAGGTTGTAAGGAAGTGTGGATCATTAGATCTTTCAAGTTGTATGTTTTTTATGTTAAGACTCAGGTCTTCCTCACTCAATTGGATCAATCCCCATGATGAAGTGTGGGTCATTAAATCTATAAAAATGCATAAAAATTAAGTTAAAACCCATGATAAAGTAAAGACTTAGGCTAAATTGCTAAAGATAAGGTCTCATTCATATTAACAAATACATAGAGGCCTTAGGATTAAAACCTTAGGCTAAAAGGATAATAAAGGGATCATGTTAGAAAAAAAAATGGACCTTGCAAAACCAAAAATTAGACTCAATTAGAAACCATAAGGAACTAGCGAGGAAGATAATAAAGGGGACCAAACATATTTTAGTAAAAAGTTTTAGTTGTGTTAAAAAACGCTACTAAGCTTTAAACATGAAACTTGTGCTCAAGTCCAAAATAAATTTAAAATGCTCCTACCAATTAATTCCCACCAAATTTAAATTTAAACCAATGGTTTGTACCATGGTTTTAGAACATGAATCCATGAGCGAGGATGCAATGAAACCTATAACTTAAAGACATGAAGACCAACCATTAGCAATGTTAGGCAAGTTTAAATTAAAATAGAACTCAATAAGCTAGCCTTTATCTAAAGTGGATGATCTTTAAATTTTGATAACATTTAAAATAGGTCATGCTTGTAGGGTTAAGTTTCCAGATATTTCACGGGTCCTAATTTTAAAAAATTAGGGTATGTTGACCTCAACACCACATCTAAGACTGATCAAGAAGCACCACGTACTGAGTAGTTACCAGATATAATGAAATTAGTTAGAGGTAATTAAGAGGAGATTGAGGAATAATTAAATATATAAGTGGATATCAAACTTCAAGATTTAAATTCAAGCTACCTTTTAACCTTGTCAGAGAGATATTTTATTCCCCTATGCACATGTATCTAGAAGTGATCCTAACACCAACTTCATATCCAATCATAGGACATACTTCAAGAGGCATGGTTGTAGCACCATAAAAGAATTCAATGTTATATCCATCATCCCAACTGGCACATTTATTATAAAGTAGGCTTGTTCACTATAAAATCTTGGTTCTTCCATTGTAAAAGGGTCAACACATTTTAGCAACCTTACACTACTAAAATTTCCCTCTATGAGAACTTGTATTGGCTAAGTCTTCTAGATTAATGAGAATCAAATTCACCTCTTTCTATTCTTCTGATGACCTATGTGTTATTTTATGTTTTTTGATCTATCTGTGAGTAATTTTTGCTCCTCTCATTGTCATTCATTCCCAACACCTCCTCATTAAACTTAGAATTCACCTTTAGGTCATATTCTATGCATACTAGGGTTTATGTAGGCTTTGTCTATGGATAACATTCATCTCTCTCAATGTTGTGTTGTGTTCTCATGCCTCTATATAAAGCATTTATTCATTTGGAGTATCCTTGGTAGATTCTATATGGAAACATCTTATTCTCAAGATTTTATAGTGTGCTTACGGTAGTAGGAGTGCTCACTCTATTCTATGTACATCACCTCTTTTATATTTACACATATCTTACCTTTTCCCTCCCCTTTGCTCAAAAGATCCTAGGTTTATATTAGCGGTAGTTTACCTTTATGCTCTTTAGTCCTACATGCTGGTCTTAAATTAGGTATGCTTAGAATAGAAGGAATCTGGCCTACTCCAGAGGCTCATCCCAAGGAGCAAAAGGGTCCCATGCCTTGGGTACTTTTCCATCATTATGATGAGACAACCAATTCTCGTGTGTGTAGCTGAGTGATAATATTTTTTCACCTAGCACCTTAGATCCTTGTGCCCTATGAAAGGCCTTCATGCTCAATGCCCCATCACCAAACTTCCCCATGTTGTGGAACATCTAGGGTGCATGTTTCAAATGAAAATATTTTATGACATGCCCAGTAGGACCATATGAATAAAATCTAAGGAATTGGTGTTATCTTTAGCTAATAAGTGTAGTAGACACTTAGTGAAGATCACTTGGTGACTCTAAACATCTTTGGTCTATAAAGATCAGTCCCTTTCCTACAAGCCAAGAAGAACAAGATCATATACAAGAGGCATAAATTTCCATTTTAGTGAGCTTGCAATGCCCTCAAGAAGAAGAAGAGTTAGAATATCCTTGTCCCTTATTGGAAAATTTAGTGTAAGTTAGTCAGCTCCTAGAGTGCAGTCTATGCATCCATTCAGAAGGTTTTACACAAGAAGGTGAGGTTTATTTCCCATTTCATTCAAAATGTTACCAAGGAATCAAGTGTTTATACCTTTCAATGGAGGTAGTCCATTAGTCTTAGCATAGTATGATGACATTCCAATGTCCACTCTCAAAACCTTGTCCTATTTCATGGCTGATAATTTAAACTCCCTTGTGGAGCATATCCAAGATATTGTGAATATTTACTCAGTGTACCATGTCATCTAAGATAATGTCAAAGTAAGACTACTTGCTTCCTCATTCAGAGGGAAATCCCTCCATTGGTATCGAGGCTTAAGACTACACTATATTCACAACTAAGATGAACTTGATGAAAAATTGTGCAACCAATTTGAAGACCAAAGCAACCACTTGTCCATAATAAAATAGCTCACAACCATAAAGTGGGCCCCACATGAGATGATGGTCAAATTTAATTTTAGATTTTAAAGAGGCTAAGATAAAATCCCACCCTTGTGTAAGCCATATCCTAACACTACATTTTTATAATTCCTAAAATATCTTAACAACTATATAGCAGTGATGATTCAGTCCATGGGAGGCACGGTCCTCCCTGATGCCTATGAAGTGGCAATATGCACACAAAATTATTTGATTCAAGTAGGCAAGATTATGCCTAGACCCCTCATTCATATATTTATACAACCTCTCCCTAATAAAAAATCTACATAACCTATGCTAGCACCTATCCCTACTATAATGAGCCCACCTACTCCACCCATTGTCCTTTTCAATGAATTGTATGCAGTGCAGATACTATTACAAAGTTTTGGGAATGAACTAGTTACCCTCAAAAGGTAGAAAGTGTAGTATCTTAGATATCATCAACCCTTCACTCAATAATACCAAACAGACCTACTTATCAAGGTGAGACTCAAATGCAAAATTAGCTCACATACAACAGAGCACCTCATGCATAAAAGACTAACGTTGCCAGCACCTCCAAAGCCCTTATTCTGGTATAGAATAATCTATCATAGGATTTCACATGGTGCTTCCCATATAATTAGTCACATAATCAAACTATCTACACAAAAATAATATTAAACTAAGTGCTCATAGTGCAAATCATGCCTCAATTATGAGAGTAAATAAGTAATTTAACCCTGCAAGAGGAAGGGATCCAAGGGCCAATTTAGCCACAAGATGGGTATACTTTCATTAATTATCAAGAAGATGAATTCAGCTATATGAATTAAAGTAGTACACCTAATGGAAGAAACACTCCATTTTATTTCAATACAAGATTTAAAAGGAAAGATATAAAAGAGGCCATACTAGCTGCAATGCCCTTACCTTCAACACCCCAAGTCAATTATGCAGTTGTGCAAGCCAAAGCACTTGCATAACCTTTATGCCCAAAAAATATAGTGCAAAATGAGGGACCATCTTAAGTTAGTACACCAACACCAAGAGAGGATGCTATTCCAAAGCCATAACCAAAGGGAGCTTAGGTTCCCTTTAATATAGTAGAATAGATGAAGAAGATGAGACTCAACATCATAATGTGGGATGCCCTCACTATTTCATCTCAATGGAGTTTGCTATAAGATGTACTGAAAGGTTTTTATGAGTCTCAAGCCCCCAACTATCACCCACTACATCTACTATTATATGTCATCCAAAAGTAGAAGAAACACAAGTGTGAAATATCAATAAGCTACCTCCATTCTATGTCTCCTTAATAATTGTCTAGCATCTAGTGCATAATTACAAGATCAACTTCGATGCAAGCAACTCAGTAATGCCAAATAAGTCATAGATATGCTAAGAATTATGTATGCCCCTATTTTGAAATAAGTAATCTAGATTAATGGTATGATAATCAAAGATGTAGGTATAATCAATGGCCTGAATCTTACATTACATGCATACCCAAGCCTCTTTATTGCATAAGATATCACAATCATTGATTTACCTCCCTACTTTACCATTTTACTCTCTCAAGACTTCACAAAAAATATGTGTGGGTATTTATCTTTAGATTGGTCACATATGCTATTAAGAACTAGATACAAGACAAAAGTGACCATCAAGGTAGAGCCTATTTTCAAAAGCCATGTTGAGCAAAATTATGTGATGTTCAACCAAGAGGAGAATTCGATCCTCCATGAGGCTAAAAAACCATTAGAAGAAATTGTAGATGATCTACTGGATGAATGGGTAAATGAAAATTTTGAGTGTGATCCTTATGATAATGCAAAGATAGGGCTTGGTACATATTACATCATGGAAGATAATCTAGTGTTACCTAAACTTATGAAGGCATGTGAGAACCATGAAGGTATGTGGAAACTATAATTTGATGGCTCCTATAGTAAGAATGGTGTAGGATCTGGTGTCATGCTATTCTCTCCCAAAAATAAAAAATACTTCCATACCTTTAGGTTATAGTTCACTTTCATGAACAATGATACTGAGTATGAGGCACTAATTCAAGGTTTTCAACTTGCACAAAAGAAAGGGATCAAGGCACTAAAAGTACTAGGTGATAGTGAACTAGTGATCAACTAGGTTAGAGTGTCGAGTATGACTAAAAGTGGCATGATGAAATCCTACAAGTGTAGAGTATGGGATATGATAGAAGGATTTGATGTTTTCAATATCATTTCCTTACCAAGAGTGTATAATTTTGATGTAGATAGGATTACTACTATTAGTGCATAGTATGACATCCCACACAACCTTATGAAAGACTCTAAACAACTCATCAAACTCATGGTTAGACCAATAGTTCTTGGCAGCATGGAAAATTGGTAAGTGTTTAAAAGTGATGAGCAAATCATCAATTTTCTTTAGGATGAGATGGATTTTTGTGCCATGAACCAGGCATAACTATAAGCCCAATATGAATATCAAGTCATCCAATTAAAGGTAAAAAAGCTACCAAAGGTTCTAGTCACCCAATAAAGTATCTTCAACTCTAATGACCAATTTAAAGGAGAAAATCATAACATGATAGTCAAATAAGATATCTTTGTGCCTATAGTCATTTCAGAGGGTAAAACCCTCAAATCTAGTTAGGTTGTCTCCACACTAGAGATTAAAATATTCATTCAACTCAATAGGAGATATGTGATATCTTTGCATGGAGCTATAAAGATCTTAGAGGCTTTAATATTGGTTTAGTGTATCACCAATGTGTAACCCATACACTAAAATCATAGGCCTATTAATCTAAATCTAGAGCCATTGATGTGCAAGGAGCTTTCCAAACTCATTAAGGCTAGTATAATATTTCTAATCCAACATTCCTCATAGGTCACTAGCTTAGTCTTAGTGTGTAATAACAATGGGTAGAGTCACCTCTATGTGGACTTTAGGGACCTAAACAAGGCTTTCCTCAAAGACCACTACCCTCTCTTACCAATGGAACAAATATTTTAGATGGTTGGAGGCATGGAAATATTTTAATTACTGGATGGTTACTTAGGCTATAACTAGATCCTTGTGTAAGAGTGCAACCGATACAAAACCGTGTTCACCACTAAGTGGGGAACCTTTACATACCATCACATACCATTTGGTTTAAAAAATGGATGTGCGAACTTCCAAAGAGACATGGATATGGAATTCAAATATCTCATCAATAAGATCATCTTGGTTTACCTTGATGACATAACCATTTTCTCTAAGCACATAGAGAATCACTTGGGTCATCTAGAGCATGTCTTTAAAAAATGCTATGAGTTTAGAATATCTTTTAACCCTAATAAATTTATCTTCAAATTTATTGTAGGAGCCCTCCTTGGGTGCATCATTTCTAAAGGACTCATAATTTATCTAGAGTGAGTCAAGGATATCTCATCTCTTCCCCTTCTAGGCCACAAGAAGTGTCTTTAGAGTTTCCAAAGGAGAATTAATTTTGTGAGAAGGTTTGTGCCTAGTTTTACTATCATGTTCAAGCCCCTCATTATGATGTTAAATAATAATATTACATTTAGTTGGATGCACAAAGGAAAGGAAATTTTTGAGGCCATAAAGCATGTCATCGTGTAATTACCAACTTTGATCAACCCAAACTATAGCAAGGATTTTATCCTATATGCATTTGATGGATTTGAAGGCATCTCAACCATCCTGATGTGGCAAAACAAAGGGTAACTATAGAATCCAATTGCCTTCTTTAGCCAAGTGTTGAAGGATTATGAGCTATGTTATAGTTTCATAGAAAAGCACACACTCATGGTTGTGAGAGTGCTAAATAAATTTAAACATATGCTCTATAACAATAAGATCCAAATCATGGTCATGATGCAAGTATCAAGGAATTATTTCTCAATAAGGACATCAGTGAAAAATATCCATATGGATCACAAAGGTGATAAAGTATGATGTAGATATCCAAGTCACCAAGCTAGTGTGAGGAAAGGGGATCTGTGAGTAGCTGGTGAAAGAAATGAGACCAAAGGATATTGTAGTCTTAATGTCACATGAGGAAGGGTGCACAAATAAATAAGATATAAATAACTAGGCAAAAGATATGAAGACTTTCCTTTACCATAACATATACCCTCCTAGCCTTGATAAGGCCAATCACATACATTTCTAATTATAGCCCATTCCCTATGTGCTCAAAAAAGGTGCGCTCATTCGAAAGGACCTTAATGGATTCCTCCTAAGGTGATTTGAAGCAAAAAAACAATTGGAATACTTAAATAATTTCATGATATCCTTGTAGGAGGCCATTACTCACCTAAGACCACTTCTGTGAAGATCATGTGAGATGGATATTATTGGTCAACTCTAGTCAAATATGTACACATGTATGTGAAAAATTGTAATAAATTCACCTTCTTCATGAGAAAATAAAGGCTCAAAGCCTTATCACTACACCCAATTAAAGCTGACCAACCCTTTATGTAGTAGGGCCTAGATTTCATAGGCATGATTAACCCACCATCAAATGATGGGCACAAGTGGATTCTCATAGCCACTGACTATTTCACAAGCTAGACAGAATTGGTTACACTTAAGGAGGCTAATGAGACATCCATCTTGAACTTCTATGAGGGTATTGTAACAAGATTTAGAGTTCTATCCACCATTACCTTTGACAATGCACTAGCCTTCCTTGGGATCAAGATCAATGAATGGACCATCAAACACAACATCTACTTGAGTGCCTCATCAAATTATTACCCTCGAGTTAATGGTATAGCTAATTACATGAATAAAAACTTGATTTGCACCATAAAAAGGACTCTAAAGGATAACTAGTGAGTTTGGCACATGAAGCTAAGAACTACTCTTTGGGCTGATCAGATCATGCCTAAGAAAGTGCTGGGAAATTTGCATTTCATGCTAATTTATAGAAGGGAGGTCAGATTATCAACATCCCTCAAATTTTCTTCATTAGAACTTACACATCAGTTGGAGCTACTCAAGAGTAATCCCCTCAAGATAAGATTAGTGAAGCTAATGGAGCTTGAAGAAACTAGAGCACAAGTTACGCACACTATGGATCTTCAACAAGCATAGAACAAAAGGATATTTGATAAGAAAGATAGCAATAGGAGTTTCCAAGAGGGAGAATTAGTGCTTAAGTGGGATACAAATAGAGTGAAGGTTGGAAGGCATACCAAGTTTAATGCAATATAGAGTGGTCCATATACCATAACCAATTACAAGCCATTCAATGCCTTCTAACTTGCTGGAATGAATGGAGAAGAGTTACCAATCCCACTCAATGGGATTCATCTCAAGCACTATTTATACTAATATTTTGTATAATTTGTATATAATTAGAGTATATGATTCTCATTTCATTAAAGTGCCTCACGTGCCTTGTTTTAGAATAGTTTTAATTCCTTCAATCACTTATGCATAGTTTTTACTTAGCTTAGGTCTTTTTTTCTAAGCACCTTTAGTGCAATTCTTGTTTTACTAGGTTAATCTAAATTCTTTCCAAGGGAAAATTTTCCAAAGACTCTATGCCCAATGGATCATTCAAAGGCCACTAGATTCTTGCTTAGTAGGCAAGCAGCCCAAAAAGGTCACTAGAAGTGTTGACTCCTTAAGTCACCCCTAGGGTTGAGTAAAAGATTCTAAAGGCTTATAGAGATATATCACACCTACAAGGACCTAAGTATTTGAAATAAATTAAATATAGATGCTTCTTGTTTGTTCCTAAGCTTAAAATAAAGGTGTAAGTGTGCATAGTGAAGTAGTGATGAATCATGCCTACATAAATCTTTCAATATGTTCCCACACATAGGATTTTATGACACATAAGTCAAAAGGTGCATGAATTTAGGATGTAGGACCCCTAGGTTTTAAGTGGCCAAGTAAAGAGTTTAGCATAGGAAGTAACTATTAATCACATGGAGCACCTTGGATCTTTAATCTTTGCATGTAACCTCATATAAAGGATCCTTTCTACCATTACCACATAGTATCTTGACACTTTATAATACATAAAGAGGTCTTTAATTTCTTGGGAGAAGTACTAGATGTCCACATGGTGACTTGATGCTCATCGAAGGCTAGCGTTCTTTGATTAAATTTTAAGTAGCACTAGTCTTCCACATGTCACATCCACATTTTTCCTACCTAAAAATCCAATTGACTTCTCTGTGAGCCTACCAAGGTAAATTGTGTCCCCATAGTGCCACATCTAAGACCAATCAGGAAGTGTCATGTGTTGAGCAACTACCAAATATAATGAAAGTAGTTAAAGGTAGTTGAGAGGAAATCAAGGCATTATTAAAATAATTAAATGTATAAATGGATATCAAACTTTGAGATTTGAATTCATGCCACCTTTTGACCTTGTCAGAGAGATATTCCATTCCCCTATGCATGTGTATCCATAAGTGATCTTGCCACCAACTTCAAATCTAATTACTAGATAGACTTCAAGAGGCATGGCCATAGAACCATAAAATAATTCAATACTACATCCATCATCCCAAGTGTCACATTTATTTTAAAATAGGCTTTTTCACTATAAAATCCTAGTTCTTCAATTGTAATAAAGTTGACACATTTTAGCAACCTTATGCTACTAAAATTTCCCTCCATGAGCACTTATATTGACTAAGTCTTATAGATTAATGAGAATCAAGTTGACATCTTTCTGTTCTTTTAATGATATATGTGTTATTTTATGTTTGTTGATCTTTGTCTATGATTAATGTTCATTCCTTTCATTATAATTCATTCCAAGTACCTCCTCATTAAACTCAAAATTCACCTACAGGTCATATTCTATACACACCAAGGTCTATGTATACTTTTTTTATGGATAACCTTCATCTTTATCGATGTTACACTATGTTCTTGTGCCTCTATATGAAGCATTTATGCATTTGGAGTATCCTTGGCAAACTCTATGTAGAAACATCTTATTCTTAAGAGTTTCTACTGTGCTTATGGTAGTAGGAGCACTCGCTCTATTATGGGTGCATTGCATCTTTTATATTTACACATTTCTTACTTTTTCCTTAAAATATCTTAGGTTTACATTAGCATTAGTTTACCTTCCCACTCTTTAGGCCTGTGTGTTGATCTTAAACTAGGTGCACTTAGAATAGAAGGAATCTAACTTACTCTGTAGGCTCATCCTAAGGAGTGCAAAGGTACCATGCCTTGGGTGCATTCCCATCATTACAATGAGACAACCTATGCTCACACATGTAGTTAAGTGATAATATTTCCATGCCTAGTGCCTTAGATTATTGTGCCTTGTGCAAGGCCTTTTCACTCAGTGCCCCACCACCAAGCTTCCCCACATCATCAAGCATCCACAGGTGCATGTTTTGAATGACAACAATTTTATAGATGATTTAGTGGATTTTAACACTAAATTTATCATTTAAAGGCTTAAAAACATCTCTTTTAGGTAAAATACACATAGTATACCACCATGTATAGGCTTATATCAGTGTCATAAAAAGTTTCTTATAGGGGTTAGAATCTAGCCTTGATAAGCCAAATTACCAATAGGGACTTTGATTCCTAACTCAACATTGTTGGAATTATTTTTTGGTGAATATTTACCATTATTTATTGGGTTTTGTTTCTTAGCCTGATTAGTGATGCCATCAGTGGTAGCATTCCTAATGCGATTCAGTATCTTAGGATTTTTGTTATTTACATTGTTTGGGTTTAGGTTTGGGTTCATATTTTGAGATCCCCCATTATTTTAGATAGGATTTTTGATGCACCCATTAGTCCCATAAGTCCATTGGCCATTGTCGATGGCTTATTGATCAATGCATAATGCACTTTTAAGGGCCTCTTCATATGATTGATAGAGGAACTTCTAGATGTCCTCCCTTGTTTACTTATTAAAAGAGTGGAAGAAAAGATTTCATGACTCTCGTTGGTCCATGTTAGGTGTGTTGGTATAGAAATACAAGACCTTCCACCATCTTGTGATGAAATGGGTAGTTGACTCCTTATATTCTTATTTGATATGCAATAAATCTCATATGTCAGTCTTTAGGAGTTTGTTCATGTTGAATGCCTTGAAAAATTCAGCCATAAGTTGGTGAAAAGAGTGTATAGATCCCTCTAGGAGATGGTAGTACCAGTCAAGTGCTATCCCCTCAAGATTCTTGGGGAAGATCGTTGATACAACCCCATGCCAAGGTAGAACCTCTGTAACAATGGTAGCATAAGATTTTACATGTCCACTGGGGTCCCCTTCCCCTTTGAATCTACGAAGATCTGGCAAGGGATGTGGGAGAAGGCCTCATCACATGTTCATGTTGAGTGGTTCCTTAATGCATTTGGCATAGGTTCCCATGTTGTTAAAATCTATCACCATTACAATGAGGCTAGAATGAAGATTTATGTTAGTGTATGGGTTGGCATGATAGCCACCAACAAGTGTGGAATAAGCTTGATAAGGCGGTATGGAGTAATCCAAGGAATAATTATTTGGCTGAGTTGATTTTAAATACATGTGGAAGTATGGAGGGACATTATGAGACACACGAGGCATCATGACTTGTTGTGGTAAAGTGTATGTGCCTTGTTATGGTGGTACATGGGTTTTGCATGTATCTCAACATTATATAAGGTGGGACATATCTTGTATGTGGAGGGTAGTTATATATGATAGGTGTGTGGTCAAGAGACATGGAAAATAGAGGATTGTTTATTGTCATGTTATTTTATAGTTTCAGATCATATGTGTATACCCCCTTTTGGGGTCTGGCTAGGTACTTGGTAGGTTGAATGAATTTTAGATACATTAAGGTTAGGGACCCCATGAGTGAAAATATCTCTAAAATGTCAATGAAATATGTAGTTATATGGTGGTACTCATTCTTACAATGGTGGGAGCATGTAAGTTTGTTGTTGTGTTGTGGGGTAAGTTGTTTGAATGGGATGAGAAAAGGGATAAGCAAACATGAGAGAGTTTTGGCCCATCACTTAGCTCAGATCTTGCTTATTATTTTATAGGTCATAGATACAACCCACTAGGGTGTTAATGGGTTGACTTGGAATAATTCAAATTTTGGATCCATGGGTTTTTAATGTAGGATAAGTAAATGTGTGAAATAAGGTCATATGAAGGGGTCAATTCAGGATGGGATCCCTTAGAGTGGTGTTGGTAGTGGATATTGGTGGGATAGATGCATCATGATTCCTATTGGGAGGACATGAAACAACTTGCATGAAATTAAACTCATATTCTAAATTATGGAACCTTCTTAATAAGTGATTGTATTTGGTGACACTTTCTACATCTAGGATTTGCAAGCTGATAGATGGCCTTATGTCCATATGAGGAGTGGTTATAACTCCACACATAAGGGTCATAGTGTTAGAGGTAGGATGGTTACTTTTTATTTTAGATACATCATATATATTTTGGATGACAACTTTGTTCCTTATCTAAGTGTTAAGGAGGATGTAGTCATGGGATTGGTATTCCATAGTGTTGAAGTTTGGGTTTTTCCAACTCATAAATGAAGGTTTGCTAAAGACAATTTGTATTCTCCTATAGCCTTCTAATCCAAGGGATCCATTGATATCCTATCCAAACATATTTTTTGGGTATAGGGATACTTGAAAAATAAATTAAAAGAAGGGGGATAGAGAAGAGAAAAGGGAGAAAAAGGAAGAAAGGCATATGCAAAAGACAAACTCCTTCACATTAGGTTAACTAATTTGTATGCATGCAAATTATCATATACTAATTTATGTAATCAACTCCTTGAGGTCTAGATGAGGTAGATGATGTAATGTATGGGTTAGGGGTTTGGTTTATTATTGGGTAGAATGGGATTTAGGATAAGTGGTGGCAATGGATTCTTGTGATGGAACCAAAAGACCTCAACAATGTCTTAGTGCTCATTGAGAACATAGAGATGTGTGAAAATATAACTCCAAGGCCCTTCTATATTTTATATTATGATAAGGAGGAGTTATTGTTCAATGTTAGACTCAAGTAAATGATGGATATTGGGTTTAATGACTCGTGAAATAAGATCTACTCTATTGGGCTGACTCTGTCTGACCAATGTCATCCACTAAGTGTGAATGATATAATATGAGGCTATACCTAAGATTAATAATATGGGAAGGATGGGTGACTAAGATTGGATGACATTATTTTGATGTCTCGTGATTTTTTTTAAGAACAATAATAGGTGTATCAGGGATGTGCTCTTCTTCTTATAAGGTAGCTAAAGACTCTATGATGAAGTGGGGAATTAGAGTGGATTGAAAGATCTCATGTCTTAAATCAATAATAATATCAAATTATGTGATGTAAATATGACTAAGTGATCTAACTCTAGGTTATACACCATGTTGGACAATACCTAATGTCTCAAGGAGGATCATCCAAAAGAGACTAGGTGAAAGCTAGGGAAAAGCATATGAGCTTGATCAGGTAATGGCTTGTAAAGTGTTCTTACTGGAATGTTGAAGAAAGGCTTGGTATGTGTTTACTTATGTATATGGACAATAATTATGGTATATTTGTTTGTTTTCATGTATTATTAAGGATTTTGGTATGGCTTGTGTGAGATAGCAAGGATTTTGACATTATTTATTTTTGTTTTGTTTTATTGTTATTTTTTAGGCTTTCCTTGGTTTTTGACAAATGAATACTTTTTTGATGAAAATAGAGTACTGAAAGTGAAATAATAATAAAACTAAAAGACAATTAAAGAAAACTCTTTTTATATCCTTTTCAATGTTTGATATGCATTTAATGGAAGAGAGAAGAAACCTATACTATTATGTAGGATGTTGATTTTTCCTAGCTTTACTTGTATGCAAACTAGATGAAATGTTTTTTTGTTTATTTTTATTGTTTTACATGAAGTAAGAAATTTGT
The DNA here is from genome assembly GCA_037957365.1 of Torreya grandis. NCBI lineage: Eukaryota > Viridiplantae > Streptophyta > Pinopsida > Cupressales > Taxaceae > Torreya > Torreya grandis. The sequence goes on along the minus strand of JARHVA010011277.1, from coordinate 18,610 downwards.
GTAAATTAAATATAAGTGTGTAATTATTATGAGAATATATCTGATTCAAATCGTCATCAATGAAACACTTCCTTTGAATTTTCTTGTAAACAAACTCAACTAGATCTTCAACCTTTCTAATTTGCTACAAACAAACCTTTTTTTTTCTAATGAATTGATAGTATGGAAGAAAAATATATAAGTTATGATTTTTTAATTTAAAAGAGAGGAATGTAAATTCTTTTAAATATTTAAAATAAGTATTATGAATGAACCACTACCTTCATACATGCACCTATTGATATCTATGTTTCTATGTTTGCCTAAATGATTGATTAAAATGTAAAGCACATATTAGATCTTTAAAAGAGAAGTTGTGTTGGTTGTTAATAGAGTTTTTTTAGGGAATTTTTCAAGATGATTGACTAAATGTATTATTTATTTGAAATGAAACTAGTTTTTTGAAATGCAAGCAAAAACCAAAACTAACAATGTTTTGTAGCAAAGATAAATGAAAATAAATGGATCTACTTCACTATCAAATTTTCTTCTATTATCTTTTGTAAAAAACTATTCTAATAAAAATAACAAGCTATATTAAATATAATCTAAAAAACCATAAATAATATAAATTAAAATAACTCTAACCTGATTCTGGAATAAATCAATTAAAGTGCATGTAGTGTCTTGATGGAGAAATCCTTAGCATTTTAGCTTCATATGCTCTTGTGTAAATTTAGGAACCTCTCTAGCTAGAAGATGCATAAACTCTAAAACAAAATATAAAAGAGGATAAGACATAATCCACAAAATAAGAGTAACTAAATTGAGGCTAGATAATGTATTGGCTTGTAAGGTCTGAGTTACTCTCACCAATGACACTTCTTCACTTAAAACTATGTAGTTGAATCGAAAATACTAAAGGTTGAATCATATGGAAATTGTAGAAAAGTTGTAGCTACAAAATATTCTCAATATCAACTTCTAATGGTAATATTTAGATATTGAATTAGGCCAAAATTAACCTTCTTGTAGGAAGAGAATGAAGTTTGCAGGAGGAGTCCAACTAAGTGTGATAGTGAGTTCAACTTGAGATGAACTAAATAAGGTTACAATTAGGAGAGTGAGTGATCTTAGCATGCTTGGAAGTGAACACAAGGTGATGAGAATAAGAAATACAAATCTAATTATGTAAAATCTATGAAAATTAAAGTTATGGGAGCTAATTTTGGAAGGTGTTTCCACTATGACAAAACTACCACTTTATGTAGGGGTGGTTGAAAAACCCACACCTAATATGATAAAACCATTGTACATTATTTTAATACCATCATTATTTTAATTCAAAATTGCCCTATTATGTCAAAACTACCTCCTATATTTCATAACTACCATGATAACTATGCAATCTAAGGGGTAGCTTCATAATATAGAAGGGCAACTCCATCACCTGGGGTGGAGGTTTTGTCATACAAGGTTTGATTTTGAGATGACGTAGAAATGACATGGGAAGATAAAAATTAAGTGGATCGAAAGGGGTCAAGAAATAAATAGGGAAGCATAATGAGGAAATAGAGCTGGAGAGTTCCTTTTGGAGCACAAAATAAGAGATCATTTCATCATAATTGGATTTGTATCAAAAATATTTCACCATGTCAATTTTAGGTGCAAATAGGCTCATTATTGATGCATTGGAGGCACAACACACCATTTTTTTATTAGTTCTATAAGTTGATGGTGTAACTCAACCCAATGCATTGATCTTCATCTCAACAACACACTCCACAAAAATTTTAGAAACCTCCTTAAAAGTATAAGACAATCTTGATATTCCTCTGCTCAAAGGAAAGATTGATGTGAAAGCATTAGATGCCTAGATTTGAAAACTTGAGGTGCATTTTTCAATTAACTACTTCACTAATGTTGAGAAGATCACCTTCACAATACTAAACATGTCCATTCTATTTATTAACTAGTGAGATACCTTTAGTGCTTAACATGTATATGGATGCACTAGAATCAAATCATGGAAGACTTTTGTTGATGTTTTAAAGGATGAATACTACCCTCTCCAACACTTTGAATATGAATACATTAAGTTCTAAAAACTATGCCAATGTAGTGATTAGTCTATGGAAGAATACACCAACATATTTCATGACTAATTTGCATGCCTATAAGAGAACTTGAGAAAATGACATAGGGTGGTAAATTACATCAACAAAATCTCACCTTATATCTATGTGAAGCTAGAGTTATTGACTTTTTAAAAATTGGGACAAGCATAACACAACACCACCAAGATTAAATCCAAGGTAAAGAGGAAGAATCATAACACCTCTTCATTAAATGTAGTGCACAAGTCTCAACCCTCCCACAAACCCACATCATATCCCCTTATGTATAAGTGTTACCCTTCTTGCAAGATTGAACAACCTTATAAGACTGCACAACACTCGAAGGCTCTTATGCCTTCTACATCAGACAAAGGCAAGAATAAGTTTGGTGATAAGTGGTGCCATCACCATTACTCATCCATCCATAATAACTATGAATGTCATTATACTATTCCTTGATCTCACAATCTACATCAAGACCCACACCTATGGTTAGCACTAATCTATATGCCTCTTGTCTAAGTACCAGCACCACTATGATCGACATATATGAAGAGCATAAATTCCAATTTCACACTAAGTTATGGGTGAAGGGCCAACCTCTCCACATCATCATTGATAATGGAAGTTATAAAAATATCACTATGAAATCAATAGCTCAACACCTTGGTTTTACCACTAATGTACACCCTAATCCATATTATCTAGGGTAGTAACAACAGGGAAAAGATATATAGGTCTAAAAACAATGTATTTTTTAGTACAAATTCAAACCTATGGAGGATAACATCACTTATGTCATCACACCTATAGAGGTCTACAAACTCTTTCTGAGAAGACTATATCCATATAACCATGAAGCTACATATCTAGCTAAGTCCATAATGTTGGACTATCCTTACACAAGATCACTTCTACCACCTATTTGAGTCAGTGCCCATGACCAAAGTTAGCTTTGTCTCTATCAAGCAATGTCTCAAACTCATATCACATGCATATAATTTCATGTTACTCATGTTTCTCCCTGATACACCTATGTAATAAAAAATGATAAAACACACCCTAGTAGTGCATAACACTTGCACAATATCATAACAATAACAATTTGACAAGTTACTGAAGTATCAAAGAAAATTATTCACATATCTCAAAGGCCTTCCAACACACTGCATAGTATAACATCACATAAATTTGGTCCCTAGATCACCTCTTTCGAATATCCCCTATATCATAGATTAATTTGGGATAATGATGAAATATAGTGATAGATACAAGATCTCCTAGATCAGGTCAAGATTAGGCCTAGATCTTCATCTTATGAGAGTTTGATAGTCCTTACACTCAAAAATTAAGGGTCATAATGACTCTACATAGATTATTACATACTCAATGATATAATGGTAAAGAATCAATATCCATTTCCATGAATTTATGACCTTTTGTACTAGCTCTGAGGTGCTCAATACTTCACAAGGGTTATCCTAAAGTCAAGTTACCATCAAGTTCTAATTTATCCTAAAAACATATGGAAAACAATATTCAACACACAAGAGGGATTATACAAATGGTTGGTCATGCATTTTATCCTAACAAATCCACAAGCCATATCAATGCACTTGATAGATTATCTACGTAATCATTTCTTCAACTCCATCATCATCTACTTAGATGACATCCTCATATTCAATTAGAATTGGGAGTACCTGGAATACATCTCACACATCCTCAACACCTTATCTCAACATAATCTACAAGCCAACTTATCAAAGTATATTTTTGCTACTATATGGATCTAGTACCTGGACTAAATCATCAATTGCATAGGCATCCACATATATCCAGAGAAGATAAAAGTGATCCAATATTAGCCTACTCTACATAATCATATAGCATTAAGAAATTTTCTTATACTTGTTAAATTATACCATAGGTTTTTTCTTGGATTATTACACATATCTTGGGATCTTATCTAGATAATGAATGCAAAATCTAAGCTCAATTGGACTCATGAAAAAAAATACACTTTTGAGGTACTCAAGTAACACATCTATGCATTGCTTATTCTCACAATGCTTGACATTACACATTATTTCAAAATTTACACTTATGCATCTGAAAACACACTCAATGTAGTGCTCATATAACATGGACATCCAATCACATATCAATTATAAATTTTTAATGACAAGGTGAAAAGGTAATCCACCTATGATAAATAATTATATGTTATTGTGCAAGCAATCAAGTAATAGGGACATTACATTTTGGGGAAGGAGATAGTTTTTCATTTACACCACAAGCCACTTCAATTCCTATAGATGGAAAGCAAGCTAGAGAATGTGTGGTACATGAAATGGATGAGTTACCTATATCAATTCCATCTCATGATTAGGCACAAGAAATGGAAGGATAACAAATCAATAGATTGCCTTAGCTGACCATTGATACACATGCTCATCATGCTGCTAGACACACATGGCCATAACTTTGCAGATTGGGTATCCATCTACTCAATTGAATAGGAATATTAAATGACTTACACCAACCTAACATAATGTAAACAAGTTCAAGAGTTCTAATTTTTTAACTAACTTCTTTTTAAACTTAGACATCTATGTGCTCCTACTTATGCACCTCACTAACGACTCATCTAGGAGGCACAATATAACAAGACATTGAGACAATTTATCATAAAAAATAATCTATATTCATTTTAATCACACTTATATTGGATGTACATGCACACAAACATGGAGAACCACATAAATTCATGCATTTCTTGTTGCATCATAAAGCCCATAAATAGGAAGCTAAGACTTTACACACCTCTACTAATCCCACCGAGACCATAAGAATCCATCAGCATGGATTTCATGATTGGGTTACCTACGATGAGATAAATACATGATGTTATGTTTATTGTAGTCGATAGGTTCTCTAAAATAGCTATCATGGTTGCATACAAGAAATACATTGACATAGTCGACATTGCACAAGTATTATTTAACCATGTTTAGGTTTATTTTGGGATACCAACATCCATCATCTATAATAGATATCCATGTTTTGTGAGTCATTTCTAGAAATAATTATGGGATATGATGGGTATGAAATTGGATCAATCAACAACCTTTCATTTATAGATAGATGGATAAACTGAAGTGGTCAATTACACACTTATCAATATTCTATGAAGGTAAAACCATATACATGCTTGCACTTGGGATGATAATATATTTTACATTCAACACACCTACAATAGGGCTCTAAATAACTCTATGATTCATAGTTCATTCTATACATGTCTTGTGCTTCAACCTTTAGCATCTCTAGACATATCCTAAAATGCACCAGCTCGTACTAAGTCACACATATAAGAATGGAAAGTGGACAAAGTCAATAATTTTCTATAACACATACAGTCTATTCATTATCAAGTTTAGTAGATCATCTCTTGTACCCAAGAAAACTATGATTTTATTGTAGATAATATTTCCTAATTTCTAAGAGTAGTTGCACATTTACTTTATCTTCTAGTGTGTAGCTCAAGAGTCCTGTAGGTAGCTAAATGGACTTCTTGGTATGTGAAGAGATTTTCAAATCTTGGCTTTAATTTTTAATGTTTACTTCTCTTTCAATTTGAATCATGAAAGAAAATTTCATTTCCATTCTAAACAATGTTATCTAACCTATCATTAGTATTAGAGCCTAAAAAAATATTTGTTTTCTTCCTCCTTATTTTAGTTGTACAACCAGTAGATTTCATTAACTGAGAATGTTTATTATAAGATAACTATGTATGGTATTCCATCTATGAAGAAAGTAATTTTTTATTGAATCAAATTGATTTTTGACTCTATAAGTGAAGTGGGGTTTCCATTCACTACTATGACCATTCACTAATGGCATTTTGAGGACATGTTATGAGTTTGGACTATGTGTCTTCATATCATATATTGGCATCTTCTATTGGTGTTTAAGATTGTATGGTACCTATTTTTGACTAAATTTCATTCCTATTGGTTGTATCCCATTCAAAACTACATTATCTCTTTCATTCTACACCTACATAGACCTACCATGACTTGCACCTGTCGTGGATTGTGTGTTGTTGGCATCTTCTATTGACTACATTTTGATTTCATGCCATGCATCTATTCCTAGTCTAAATTTTTTTTATGACATTGGCATATTACTTCCTTAGGTAGCATGGAGTTATTTAAGCATTGGCATTTCAAATTCCTGGTCTGCACCATTCTTGAAGACCATATTTAATATTATTAGTTATTGTGTGTAGTATCAAAGAATAATTTTAGTGCTAATATAGCCATGTGGTAAGCACAAAAGCTCATATTAAAAAATCCATACATTTTATTATATTCTTATATTGGAATTCTATCCACATAAGACAAATAAGGAGAAAGGAGGTATAATTTTAATCTTTTTCATTAAAAATCAAATGTTTTTTCAAATTTTGAAAAAAAAATTTGAAATTTAAAATTTTGAGCAATTTTTTTAATTGCCTTGAGAAAGATACTCTACAAAAAATTGGCAAACAACAACCATTTTTTACAAATTCAAGGAGAAATAAGGGGAGATGCTCTTTTTACCCATTCATGTATGTTAAAAAATAGAAATTCAAAAATCAAGAATAATCAAGTATATTGATGTATGAGGTTTTCTTTTTAATCCAGTGTTAATGATAAATTGAATCCTTTTCAATACCTTTACGTATATAGAAAAGGGAACCATTTTGGAGTGATAAGGAACCAATTAGGGTTAAACAAAAACTCAAAACCTCTAAAAACTCAAACAAGACTCAAAACCATGCATTCCATCAAATCCATTTTTGGCACTACCTTGACTAGAAAAGACAGTTGACTAAAATGGTCTCGACAAGTGGAAAACACACTCGTTTTCAATGATATATGCTTTAATATTTGTGATGGTAAAATAAAACCAAATGAACCAATAGGGAATGCAAAAGACATTCAAACATAGAAGTATAAAAACCAAAAGGCTTTAGCCTTGATGAAGGCATTAGTGGATGGAGATATGTTTCATCATATAAAAGGGTGAAATACACCATGGGAAGCATATCATAAACTAAATGACCTATATGACTCCCATTTAGAATTGGAATTCATTTAATTGTAGTTGAAACTATTCAACCTAGAGTTGAAAGATGGAGATGTGATGACATTAGCTTCAGAGATACGTGATATCAAACATGATGTTGAAGTAGCAGGTGTTAAAATTGACATATACATTACCACATTCATAAAATCCCTCATTCCTAACTATTCAACCTATTTTGAGTCTCTACAAGCAAGAAATCAGTTGAAGACACTCACATTTGACTAGTTGGTTGAAAAAATAGTAGAAAGAGAAAAGGCATTTGGAAAGAAAATAGAAAAAACAATAGGTGAAAGTGTGTGTTATATCAAAAAAAATTATTTCAAACCATAAAACAAGGCCACATCTTCCAAAATGAAGGTAATAACAAGTATAATGGAAAAGGTCACAAAAATTAAAATCATGGCAGTCAAAATACAAAATAGAATGATAAATAAAACCTCTAATGTAAACGGTGTGATAGAAAAGATATCCATGAGACTCAAAAATGTAGGACTCCATGGTATAAAATTGAAGCATATCATAAAAATAAAGATGTAAATTCAAATAAATAGTCAAAAGAGTCAAACTCAACTCAATTCACTAGTGAATGTGTGTTTTCTAGTACATATGATGAAGCAAACAATGTCTTGATTAGTTCCTCATGGTTTGATGCTTAAGTTCTCGATATTCATGCCACTCAACATATGACTTTCTGAAAAGACTTATTTGAGGAGTACATTGAAGAAATTTATGGCTCAATATACCTCACAGATAGATCAAGTCTGCAACCATAGGGAAGAGGTACAATTTGACTCAAGTATCTAGGGATTCCATAATACAAACTTGAGAATGTTTTCTACCTTCCTTAATTGAAACAAAACTTGTCATCCCTAGTGCTCATAAGGAAACAAGGCCATTCCATTATATTGGATAATGGTGATGTCACAATCAAGAGAAAAAGTGACAATGCAGTTATATTGACTAGATATGAGGAAGGGAAACTACTCAAATTGAAGGGTAAGCCATCAAATACAAGGAATTATGCTCATCTTGTGGAAGAAAAAATGTCTCCAAACATGTTGTGGCATGCTCAATTTGGGCACACTCACTATAATATCATTCATGTATTGAAAAATAATGGTGTTATTTGTATGCCTACATTGCCCACAAAATTAGGTGAGAAGTGTGAAGCTTGCATCTTGGCTAAACATGCAAGAAAATTATTTCCAAAGTCATAATAGAAAGTAGATATAAAATTATAGCTTGTTCATTTAGACTTATGTTCTCTTTGAATCCTCTTTACTGGTGGTCATAATTAATTCATGTTGTTCATTGATCATTACAGTAGGATGACATGGATATACTTTTTGAGAAAAAAATTAAAAGCCTTTGAGACTTCTAAAAAGATTTGAACAATGATTGAAAATGAAGCACAAACCAACATTGAGACACTCAAGATAGATAATGATGGTGAATTCACATCAAATAACTTTGAATCCTATGTTAAGTAAAATAGGATCAAACACCATCTCATAGTTCCTCATACTCCACAACAAAATGGAGTAGTTGAAAGGATGAATAGAACTATGATGAATATGGTTCATGCAATGTTATATTTCAAAGGGGTAAATCTACACTTTTGGGCCAAATTAGCTAAAATAGTAGTATACCTTTTCAATAAATCTTGAATCAAAGACTCCATATGAGATGTGGTGTGGTCACCTACCTTCTGTGTAACATCTTCAAATTTTTAGATCCACTTGTTATGCATTGATTCCAAAGGAGAAGAGAAAAAAGTTGGACCATAAGAGTCAAAAATGCATCCATTTGGGATATTTTTATTCCTCTAAATAATTCATCATATATGATGAAAAAGAGAAGAAGTTTCTTGTTGCAAGAGAAGTTGTCTTTTATGAGACTACAAATGACAAAGAGCATATTGATTGGTAGTTGAGTTGACTAGACAACTATGTAAAGTTTGATATCTACAAATAGAGTGATTTGAATGTTCTAGACAATGAGTGGGGACACAAATTTGGGAATTTATTGATTTTTTATTGTCTCTCATACATGATCTTGAAACTCCTCCTTAAGGAGAAGGTGAAACTTCATCAGATATTGAACAAGGGCCAATAGAAAAGAGGGTAGACAATGATGGAACTTCATACAATAAACTCAAATCACTTGTATCATAAAAATATGCCTAAGTGGGACACTCAAACACTAAAATATTTGAGGAATGAAGTTGTAAAAATAGGCATTTGAAGTGCACAACCTCATCTCAACTAGACGAGTTTATTGATGAAATTTAGGACATGATTGAAAAACTCACATTGGATGATTCTCAAGAGGAACTAAATGTTGCATTTGATTTAGAACTAACAAATTTCAAACAAGCTAAGAAGCTTGACTCTTGGAGAAAAATAATGAAAGATGAGTATAATTCACTAGTGAAAAATGGGACTTAGAATTTGGTTGATCTACCATATGGTTGCAAATCAATTCGCTATAAGTGGGTCTATCACAATAAATATAAGGGAGATGGCTCACTTGATAAGCACAAATAAAGGCTTATCATAAAGGGATATTCTCAAAAGGAATTAATTGTCTATAATGAAACCTTTCCACCTACAAAAAAATGGACTACCATTCAGACCATGTTGGCTCTAGCAACTCACAATAGATGGAAAGTTCACCAAGTGGATATAAAAATTTAATTTTTGAATGGAGACCTTAAGGAAGATATGTACATGACACAACCTAAAGGTTTTTCATTAAAGGGACAAGAGCACAAGGTGTGTAGACTGGAAAAATTGATATATGATTTGAAACAAGCCCCTTAAGCATGGTACAAAAAACTAGTTGATCACCTCATAAACATGAAATTCAAACATTTTGAGTTTGAAGATGTAACTCTTTTCATAAAAATAGTTGACAAAATAGTTTTATTTATGGTGGTGTATGTTGATGATTTTCTCATCATAGGGATCAATGAATGGTACACTATAAAATTTAAAATAGAGTTGATTAAAATCTTTAAACTAACTAATTTGGGTTATCTTCATTACTATTTGGGTATTGAAGTAATTTAAAAACCAAAGTATTTATTCATTACATAGTAGAATTACATTAGTGATATTTTGAGCAAGTTTAGAATGGAAAATTGTAAGCCTCTCAATATGCCCATGGAATAAAATCTCAAATTGACATCTGAAGATTCAACAAATTTGGTTGATGCCACTAGATACAAATAACTCATTAGAAGTCTAATTTATATGATTACCACTCGACCAGATATATCATATGCAGTTAAAAGCCTAATTTATGTGACAAATCATTGGAAGGATTACCATGATGCACACCACACATCTCATGAATTCTAAATTGGTGATAAGTTTGGTTGTACCTTTATAAGGAACACTTCAAAGGTCTACATAGGAATATCAAGCCTTTATGTTATGGTTCATACACCATTTTGTGCATAGTTGGTTAGAATGGATTTATTCTTGATATGCCTTAGTACTTGGGTATGTACCCAATCTTCAATGTGCATCTTCTCAAGCCTTACATTGTTATTTATTGAGCTAGTAGTAACACACCATCTTTCTATTTTGGATCCTAAACACTTACACCACAAATAGAAGGACCAAATCATCAAAGTGACAAACATGCACACCCACCATAGCACACATAAAAATTTTCTAGTGGTCAAGGTTGGATAATATTCTAAGCAAGCTAAGTGGTATACTCCTTAGAAAATTCAAGTGCATTTCCCTCAAATACATACTGACATAATGGAGACCATTGCTCTTCAAAAAATAGTGAATGATCTATGCACAACTACTACATAGTTAAACCCTCTCCTCAATTGTTATACTATGTATATGTCACACCTCTCACATAATTATGCACACTCCTTTGCCTAGATTTTTTTGAAAACCTTACACACAAGTCACATGCTTCTCACAAACTTTTTTGCATTGATCTCCTCAAATCATAACCTACATAACTCAATGTACACCTCACATCTCGTAGTCCTCCTCAACCCCTTATCACTTATTAATAGACTTGTTTGATCCCTTAATCCTCACTTTAGCCCAACCACATGTCATAAAGCCTCAATTGACCATGTGACTAATTCAAATCTCCCAACTATTCATTGCCACGAAAAGAACATCTTGGGATTGGAAGTAGTTGAAGATATCCAAGACATTAACTATTTTATCTATTACCAACTACCACATCTAATAGGACTAATGTACCACCCACATCCTCATCAGTAACCACACAAAATTATCACTACTATTTTTATCTATTACCAACTACCACATATAATAAGACTGATGTGCCACCCACATCTTCATCAGTAACCACACAAAATTATCACTACTCTTGTAATATGTGTGTGTGTGTGTGTGTGTGTGTGTGTGTGTGTGTGTGTGTGTGTGTGTGTGTGTGTGTGTGTGTGTGTGTGTGTGTGTGTGTGTCTAGTTGAGAAAGGGGGAGAGGCACATAGATAAAAATAACCATATCAATGCCATTTTGACATAGTCATAACATAGTTAGCTTAATATGTGCATCTACTCTATGTGCATGTACTATAGACATTGTGTTTTGTATTCACTATTATTTTATTTATGAATAGAAGTTGTGTTTCTTGTAAGAATTTTACTTAATTGAATGTGTGTTTGATTGTTCCATCTAAATATTCTCCACACATTCAATCTACATAGCCAAAACTCAGTTGTCTCGAGCACGCTCAATCCTAGGCCCCATGTGTGGATCAATGAGTGATACTTAATATGACAAAAAAATCATGCTCATGTTTTCTAAAGTCATTATAATGTACAATCTTGACTTGTGAATATTGAGTTAACATAAATTTGTCAAATTGGTAAAATATTTCTTGGTGATCAATTGTTCCCTTGGCTACAATAAAATAATGGTCTTTTACATTTTTGATAAAAACATATGTGGGTGTAAACTCAATGGTTTTGTGTTCACTTGACTGTGTGATGTGATAAATGGATAGGAGGTTTGTAGACAAGTTTGGAACATGGATAATGTTTTTGAATACACCATTCTCCTTCTCAATTTAACCTTCACCCTCAATTAATAGAGGATAAGATTTTTCCACAAAGATTTTAGTTATGCAGATTTGGTCAAGACTATGAAACAAAGAGCCTTCATGCACCATGTGATGAGAGGCTCCCGAATATAATATCCATTTAACTATAGGTGATATGACTCTTGTTGTAGAGAGAGTAACTTCTATCTTAGAGGGAGGAATATGTATTTTTTTCATTTCTTCTTCCAAGTAATCCATTTTATTGAAAATTATATATTCATCATGACCTTTTTTACCAAAAAAATTGTAACCTTCTTTTTCAACATTTGCATTCATTTTTTGATTAAAATGTCCTAAAGAGAGGATGAGTTTTGAGGAGTTTATTTATTTCCCTTAGTCTTAGACTTTTCTTTAACTTTGTCTTTGGTGAGCCCCTTGAATTTACTAGAGTTATATTGTGACTTCACATTAGTATCATTGACTACTAATGCCTACTACTAGTACCTTTAGGTAAGATGTCACCAATTAAAATCATTTTTTCCTATTCTCATAGAAGTTCATAAAAATTTTCAAAAATTAGTGCCACATACATAGCACCCAAATAATCTTATTGTGTGTAATGATTTGAAAAAAATATTGAGTATGGACAAATTGGTTTTGATAGAACATTCATAATGGGTTTCTCATTAGACTTAGTTTTACCATTTTCTACAAGGAGAAGTATCAAGTGTTTGAATTGAGTGATGAAATCCTTAATCTGAGGTTAGTTATTTGGACTAAGATATCAAATATTATTTTCTAATTAGCATGCCCCACATTTTAATATACTTCCGCAAAAATATCCTCCAATATAGTCCATTACTTTGAAAGGTAACATTTTCCCCTAAAAGTGAAACATCAATTTAGGGGACATTGATTGACCTTTTAGACATATGGTCTTGTTATTGTTTTTTATAAATTTAATTTGTTTCAAAATTCCAAAGGATCATATTTATTCACCCCATTTCCATGCTATAAATACCCTTCCTAAGTAGTGCATTAGTGATGCACTCTTTCCAACTGAATTAGTTTGAATATATTTGAGAATTATATTTATTTCACCATGGTTGCATCATAAAAAATTATATGTACATAATTTTTTTTGAGATGAATCAAAAATTATCTCATATTTATTATTTTTTCCAAACACACCCTTTGCACTATCCTTTCACTATTTTCTTTAAACTAAAACTCAAAAACAGGGTTTATAAAACTACAATTGAAATTGAGTTTTGAACCGTAATTGAAACAAGAATTGTGTACTATAAATAAATAGGTAATATGATTTTTTAATAGAAAAATAATCATGGATCTCAATAGAGATATGGTAGTATCATGAAAAACTTCCAACTATGCCCCATAATTCTATAGAATTACTAGGTTAGGTGTGCTTGACCTTTAATCTCTTGAATATACTAATGTCAAACATAAATGGTGAACACAACCTAGAGGGAACTTAGTATGTATATTTACACAATTCTCATATCCACACTATCCTATCTCTAAGGTACATAGAGAGTAACTTCCCATGGATATCAAACTTACTGGTGCACTATTAAATAAAATGATTGAAAGGGCTTTTTATTGGAAAAAAATTAAAAAACCCCTACATTCTTCTTATATAATGTGATGTACGAAGAAGATAAAATATATATATAACATTATCTAATGGATTAAATATTAGGACTTAATCCCTCGATTCATAGATAAAACCCACCACTTAGCCCAAAGTGTTTGTGTATTATTCTAGATATCCTAATATTAAGTTAAATTGGGGAAGTTAGATTTTCCACTAAGTATTGTTAGTGTGTGTATGTCTAGGTAAATGTACATTTGATATTTACTCATCTCATATGTGATACAACCCTTTGTAGAATATACATTTATTAGAAAAAATATGGAAATGGGAGCTTGCTCTTACCGCTTATTTCCTTTTGTATAATGTATTCTCTATTATATATTTATAGATTTTGTATTCCTCTTCATGTTGTGTATAATGGATTATGGATTCTATTGTGGTTAATGATATATGGATGCGATCTTGGATAATGAGTGTTCATCACTCCAATACAAAATGACAACTTTCTATGAGTTTCACAATAGTCAAAACACAATTCTAACCTAAGATATTTATATTGAAAAAAAGACATGTCCAAAGAATGTAGAATATCTTGAAATAGTAGGGTTTGAGAAAACTCAATAGAATATAAAATTTCTTAAAAACACATAATATACATGCTTGGTAAAAATCAACTTGACCTAGTTTTTTTTAATGCAAATTTTAAGGATGATAAAACATCATATGGATGGTGAATCTGCACCATACATAAAATCTAATTTTTTTTAGATGCCACAATATACCTTATGGTAAATTTTTAGGTCAAATAGATCAATTTTTTCACAAATTCTAAGACAAACCAAAAACTACTATACAAATGTAAATTAACCATTTGATGCATGAACTCTCTCTCTCTCTCTCTCCTCTCTCTCTCTCTCTCTCTCTCATCTCTCTCCTCTCTCTCTCTCTCATCTCTCTCATCTCTCTCTCTCTCTCTCTTCTCTCTCTCTCTCTCTCTCTCCTCTCTCTCTTCTCTCCTCCTCTCTCTCCCTCTCTCTCCCTCTCCTCTCTCTCCCTCTCTCTCCTCCTCTCTCTCCTCTCTCTCTCTCTCTCATCTCTCTCTCTCTCTCTCTCTCTCTCTCATCCTCTCTCTCTCTCTCTCTCTCCTCTCTCTCTCTCTCTCTCTCTCTCTCTCTCTCCTCTCTCTCTCTCTCTCTCTCTCTCTCTCTCCTCTCCCTCTCTCTCCCTCTCTCTCTCTCTCTCTCTCTCTCTCTCTCTCCCTCCCTCCCTCTCAAGCCAAGTACTACCTTTTAGTAAATTTTTAGATCAAAAAAATGATTTATTATTCAAACCCTTACTACCCCACTATGTTCACTAATTCATGATCAACCAATATCCCCTAAGTGAGAGAATAATATTTGGTATGTTTAATAGGTCACTAAAATCTAAGTTTGAAACTCAACATGTAGAAAAAATAAAACTACAGATTTAAAAATAATACTTATTGTGGACACAAAATAAAATTAAGTATACTCTATAGAGCCACACTACAAGAGGTGAAAATTTTATTGCTTTGATACCATATTAAATTGAGATAATTTATTCTATAATCATTCTAGCTACCATAATACATACATAAGACATGTAATACTATAAATCAATGAAAGCTTTAAATAAATATAATACATAGATTTACCATAGATAGCAAAACAACATCTTCAGATTAAAAATCTTTGGCCTAAATTATATTATAAAAGTAACTCTCTTCTATAATGGTTACCTAAATGCTATATCTCTATATTGTTATATAGATAAGAAAAGAGACTAGGGATAGGGTTTAGAGAGTAGTTGACTTGAATAATAAGTCTACTTTAAAGAATAATTATATAGCAATTATTAATTATTTTTATTATTAAAAAAAAATCAATCATGTTAATAACTTGGTTGATACTCTTCTATAATAATAGTTTGTAGATAAGTGTGCATAAATTAGTCAATATCCATGAATTATATTGTAATGAATATTATATGTGCATCTTAAAACCATAAAATAGTGTACAAATAATTAAATACACTAACATGTGATCATTTGGACAACCCTGACTGGACTCAGAGAATTACCCTATCTTTGATCTAGCATGCCTTTTAAACATAATATTGAATTATGAAACAATCCTTCCATTTCCAACTTATTTATGACTTCTTCTTATGATGTCTAGAAACAACCATCTATACTTCTTATGGAGTTTCATTCATCTTCTTCTTATGTCAATTTATTTAGCCTCTATCATGACCCCAATCCCATCCATGATTTTCACCATCTTCTTGCCACACATAAATCCTCTTGGTGGTATTCCTACATTCTTATGGAAATGTGACTTAATCTATAGGGTACTTCCTTCAACATGACTATGTCTTTTCTAGCTTAATTCTTCCTTATGTTAGGTTAAATTCCTTCAACAACTTTTATGATCGTGTGTTAAAAATTTGGACCTAAATATTTGTATTTATTATAGCTTAAGATAATTAAATGAATATTATCACTTCTTTTGTTAAATGTTATTATTAACATTAAATTTTTAGTTTGTATGTCACTTATGTCATTGTTGGTTGGTAGTCAATAATCCTGGTATACATATTAGCCATAAATATGTAATGTTTTCATCTATCAATGAATATATATTGGTTGGTACATGAATAAATTACATAGTAATGGTTTATAAATAATTTTTTGGTAATATTTGCCTATCAGATAATAATACCTATTAGTCTATAGGTGAATATTGATAATGCAAGCCATTACTTTGTAATATATTTTCCTATTAAAAATTATGTATAGGACAATAGAATAATGTATCATAAACAACTACCTATTAATATTATCCTACTAACTAGTTATACATATTAGCCCATTGGAAAATATGAATAATGTAAACCATTACTATTTAATGTATTTACTTATTGATGAATATGTACATAGGGATAATAGGCTAATATATTACATAGTAATGTATTATAAATAGTTTTTTATGATTACTCACTTACTGATTATTAAATACCTATTAGTATACAGGTGAATATGAATAATGCAAGCCATTAATATGCAATGTTTTCACCTACCAATGAATACTTATTGGTTGGAAAACCAATATATTGAATAGTAATGGATTATAAATAGTTTATTATTAATATTATCTAACCAAATAATATGTATTATCTAGTAAGTGAATATTAATAAACTATTTTTTATAATCCATTTATATGCAATGTATTTGCTTATAAGAGGATATGTGTTGATCGATAGGCTAATATAAAATAGAATACTATATAATTTATTTAAGGTGAATATGTGTTGGTTGATAGGATAATATAGAATATCATACTACATTATATATTTTCATACTGACCAATACATGAAATTCACCTATATGTTAATAATTATATTGGTTGGAAAGCCAATATATTGAATAGTAATGGATTATAAATAGTTTATTATTAATATTATCTAACCAAATAATATGTATTAGCTAGTAAGTGAATATTAATAAACTACTTTTTTTATAATCCATTTATATGCAATGTATTTGCCTATAAGAGGATATGTGTTGATCAATAGGGCTAATATAAAATAGAGTACTATATAATATATTTAATGTGAATATGTGTTGGTCGATAGGATAATATAGAATATCATACTACATTATATATTTTCATACTGACCAATACATGAAATTCACCTATATGCTAATAAATTTTGTCTCAAGCATTATTGATATCAGTTTAGCAGTGAATATAAAAATAAAAGTTTACATTGTGTTTTATTTGAAGTAAATCACATATAAACCTACATTTGTGCACAATTAAAACCTTGAGTGTTTTTAAGATACAATAGATTAATTATGAGCTATCAGGTAAATGCTATGATAACATGAATAGAGTCTAAAATTAACTTGTGTTTTAATTCAATTTAATGTGTAGAGAACCCAGTCAATCCAAATTTGTGTTTGGTTTGAAAAAAATGTAAATAAATAAAGGGGAATAATAAGGAAGAGGAAATAACCCTAGTTACGATGAATGAAATAAAAATTGGGAAAATTAAATTAGGGCTACCTTTAATCAAAAAGGAAGAAGATGGCAGGGTACTAATTCATAATTCCAAAGAACTAAAGGATGCATTAATTATGAATGGTTTCTATAACATATGTATGATTGTTGTGGATGTCAATGAAAATGAGGTTGCACCAATTTGTAAAAATTACATCCCCAATGAAAAGGAAGACTCCCTATATGGAAAAATAGAGGTGGAAGGAGTCACCATTATAGTGTTTGTATAAAAACATTATAGAAGTTTCAAAATTACCCAATGATAGAGACAACCTATAAATAAATTTAGGGAGGGTTATAAAAAATCAACTCACTCAAGTATTTTTTTGGCATGTTTGATACTGAGGTGGAAGTAATGAAATAACACCCACTAAATTTTTTTAGTGGAAATCTACCCTCTCCATGTGATGATATTATTGATATGGAAAAAAGTTATATTTTTAAAAACAAACATACTATTACATTTTATACAAATTTTCTCTTAGTACCATGTACTATTGAAAAAAATAAAAAGTAAATTATGCAATATATTTTGCCTAGGACATAAAACTAATTATAAGGCAATGGAAAAAAGATGAATTTGAGGAGATAATACACCATTGTGTCATGCATATTTTAATAGATAAT
>JARHVA010011276.1:60000-73900 GCA_037957365.1 Torreya grandis | reverse complement strand
TTTTTCTCTTAGATGACTATTCATAGTGTTTTTACTTTAATTATGGATCTTTTTTAGTGATGACTATGGTTTCTTTAACATTGTTATCTCATTCTCTCACCTTTTTTTAGCTTCTTCTTTTAGGTCATGTGAAGTGTTATATGAATTTTCAAAGTTGAGTGAGTTATCCTATTCAATAATGTCATTATAGGCCTCTTATCTAGTCTTCCTATCCTAGACATTCATCACAACATCATAATGAAATACTGATGTTAGAATATTTAAATTAGAGAAGTGTATGTCTAGTTCATCCCTTGTTCTCTCGTGTAACATGAAATTGGTTGGTAGTCATAAAATAATTTGGTGTATCACCTCCTTTAAGATAATTTAATTTCAATTTTATCTCCCTTTTCCCCCACAAACATAGGTGTATTATTGGTCTATAAGTGGTATATCAAGGGAGCTAGCCATATATAGAGATTCACCTCATTATTAGGCTACCCATAGCCCAGAGGTGTTTCAATTATGCCACTTGGATGAGGAGAGATGAGACATCTCCTCAAAGGGTACAAATTTAAGTGACAATAATTTTTTAATTTATTTACCAAATTTGACCTTATAGGTTAATTTGGAACCCCTATAGGTAAAAAATTGATTTTTAGATGTTTTAAGGGTCTAATATTTTGTCATAGGGTGTATTATAAGTATTTTGATGTAATTTATTGTTATTTTAGCCTTGATCATGGTCTAATTAATCTATATGTTATTTTTAGTCACTTAGTAGGCATTTAGGGTCATAAATGAAAGTGGAATGGTTTTCAAGGTTTCCAAGTATCCTAGTTTCCCTTCAAATGTCCAAAAAGTTAAATTACCCATCATGAATGTTAGTTCATATGAAACGCGTAGGTTATCTAACTAAAATTTGGAAATCAACTAAGAATGAAGAGATTTGGCACTTGTACAACCCATGAGGTAGTGTGACATGTGGGAGAATATTGTAAGATGAATCTTCAACTTCCTTAGACTCATTTTCATGCTTGACATACTTTAGAATTTCCATCTTCTAGATAAAACCATTCTATGACTTCTTTTCCCTTCGAGACATAAAAAAGTGGTCAATAGGTTTATGTTTAGTATGGCCAATTTAAAATTTTCCATGTCAAATTTATTTGGGAGGTAGTATTATTCTTAGATATATTCGTTTAAATATCAAGAGTTAAAATATTTTTTAACTATGTTTTATGAATTATCCTTAAAATTTTGATTGTGTGTTTTTACTCACTATTTCCTTCACCCTATAGGTTTTGGCTCTTGTATGGATAGTTTTATATAATATAGTTGTTTAAATGGTTTTCAAATGATTTTTAATACATCCCCTAATTTTCCCCATGCTTTCTTTCATGTTTTAAGGTGTTTTTAATGAGCCAAGTACCTCCAAGTTGTAAGAGAATACATCTTTCTATGCTGCAGGCAAGTTTCCATCTTTTTTAGAATATTCATGCTTTGATGGTGAATTAAATGAGTTTTGATAGGTTCATCCTCATGTTTATAAATATATCTTGACCCCATTCACCTTTTAATCTCATTATACAAGCAATTCCATGGGTGCAATCAATATATTATGCATATACAACTAGCTCTTTGAATATACAAGTATCTCATAATGATGCCATGATGGAATGGGAGATATGATAGGTGTTTCAAATATTTTGGAGTGGGAAGAGTTTTTTATCACTTGGTTTATTTATAGATTGAATCCAAATAATATATCTCTTGTAAACTAGTTACATTACTATTCAATGCCTAAACTCACAATCTTCTGCCATTAAAATGCACCTATAGGTGCCCTTATAGAGACCAACCAACTTGGAGGGGAGTGTCTAGGATACAAAAAGTTTTAATAATGGAAGAAGTATATTTTAAATCCTTTAGGAATTTAAAAACTCATTTGAATCTCACAAACCATTGCCTAAATTCTGCTTACTACCTAGTTGCATTTCAAAATGCACCTATAGGTGCTTGGAAGAGGAGATCACATCAGAATCAAGGTTTTGAAACCTAGTTCAGGATCCCCATGGTGATAAAAATTAATTTTAAGATAATATAAGGGTCTGGATTAATCAAGTGTCCATACATTATGTATTTTTTGAAATATATTTACACTATCTACCTGTATTTTAGAATAAACACCTATAGGTGGCTAAAGAGAGCACTCAAAACCCTTTCAAACCCTAAATAATGACCTGATTGGGAAAAAAAATATGGAAAGATACTATAATGGAATAAAATTATAAGGAAATTGATTTAAGTCTATAGAAGACTCTTCAAGGTTTCTCCCCATCAAGCTTTATGCTGACGTATCTACATGGATAGGGTACGTAATTAGTTCCTTTGAAGTTTTTGTGCATTATACAGGTTATAGGAGGTTTCAATAGATGAAATAAAATTTATAATGAATATTGAGACTTAATATAACTCCCAATTTCTATTTCATTCCTTGAAAAAACTCCTAAGGGTGTTTACTAGCTACTTCATCTCAGCCAGTCAGAACTGACATAATGAGCATGGTAGTGAGAAGGGTGAAAATATTCAAGTAAAATGATTTTAAAGTGTGCCTAATGCATATTTAACCATTGAGGATATTTCAAAGTTTCATTCAATTCATTATATGTATTTTAATGAGAAACTGAAGCCAAATTTTAGGCCAAGTGTGCAAGGTGTGTGAAAGAGGAGTTTCTTTGACTACATGTAGTGATGGTTCACTTGAAGATTACATATGACTAGTAATGAAACTAATGCATGGAGAGGCATGTCTGAAACCCTTTCCTCTCATAAAAATCATTATACATATCCATAATCATTTTTTTAATTTTCAAGCAGGGGTGAATGATGAAGGTAATTTATTTGTGCAAAATGAGAACTCCTATGCCACATTTCAAGAATTTCATGACTTGGGGTGACACTTGTACTTCCTAACTTTACATGATCAGTTTCACATTACCTTATCATGTAAAATTAACTCATTTTATTAGCATTATAATTTTCCTTGTTACCTTTGGACTTCTTTCTTCTCCTATCTCTCTCAAGTTCTATAAGAATTAGCCATTTAGGCCTTTGTAAATTATGTTCCACCTGAGTATGGAAAAGCTCTACTCATTTGCATACCATTAATAAATAAAGATTACTGACTTTTACTTATTCAATGATTTTTCAAAGTTTATTTCATTTAATAATGGATCTTACTTAGTGATGACTATGGTTTCCTTAGCATTGTTGTCCCCTTCTCTCACCTATTTTCAGCTTCTTCTTGTAGGTCATGTGAAGTGTTTTATGAAGTGTCAAGGTTGAGTGAGTTAGCATATTCAATAGTGACATTCAAGGATTATTTTCTAGTCTTCCTATCCTAAACATTCATCACAACCTCATAATAAAATACTGATGTGAGATGATTCAAATTAGAAAAGTGTATGTCTAGTTAGTCCCTTGTTCTCACGTGTAACATGCGGCTAGTTGGTAATCATCAATTAATTCAGTGTATCACCTCCCTTAGGATAGTTTAATTTTATTTTTATCTCCCTTTTCACTCACAATTATAGGTGTAGTAATGGTCTACAAGAGGTACATCCAGAGATCTATCACTATCTAGAGATTCACCTCATTCTTAGGCTACCCATAGCCTAGAGGTGTTTCAATTGGGCCACTTGGATGAGGATAGATGATACATATCCTCAAAGGGTAAAAATATAAGTGAGAATAGATTTTTTTTTGCTTTTTGGTACTCATTGTCTAATAATTTAATTTTTTTCATGTTGTCATTCAAAACATCAGCCTTTGGAGGCATCTATCCAAGCATCAATGGTGACTCTGAAGTCATATTAGCTAGTCAAGCAACTTAGTTTTTCTTTTGAAGATTATTCGTAAATTTTTATTTATGTTCTTGATTCTCAATGAAGTTTAATGGCTAATTTTTGTGTTGATAATTATTTTACACAAGTTGGTGAGTTATATCAAGCATATGGCATTCCCCATCAGCCTTTATATGATTCTTATCAGCCTTGTCATGATCCTTACCAGATCCAATATGACCCTTATCAACCTTGTCATGAGTTGTATCAAAAAAAATTTAACTTATATTCATGAGGATACCCATCAAATTCAAGAGTGACTTTTCCAAGAGAACCTAGCTAATAAAATTGAGGAGTTAGAGTTGAGAGTGAAATTGTTGAGTTAAGGTGTGATGAAAGGTTTAGAGCCAAAAGAAGATCCTATACTCAAACACACCCATATAACATTCCTTAATAAAGTCCTCATGATAAATTATATTTAAATGAAGATATTTACAAATGAAAGGAAGAAAACCAAGCTATTTTAGCCTAAGGTCTACCTCCCCTTTCATAAGAGTTTCTAAAAGGATCCCCTACAATTCATTATCAATCTGATTTTGAGTTCTATGTTCCACCTCCAACAACTATTTCATCTTGTCCTCAAACTTTGCTCTGATGGGAATATGGTGTGGTAACCTAAATAAGATAATTTGGTTGAGAGGAATTCATAATTCTTACTTGAAGAAAATATATCTCCTTGGCAGCCTCAATGGGCTATGTCACCTAATTACAAGATGCCTAGTCTTGGCATCACCAAGAAGGACAAGGAAATTGAGGATCTTGTAGCCTTGAGAACCAAAATTAGATTATAATAGTTGAGACACAGCTTTAGAAACCTAAAGAGGTTATACATGTTGAAGAAGAGGTGAGTCCTTGTGTTGAGTCTTCTTATCGTTTTGATAATGAATAATGCCTTCTGTGTGCCAAAGAAAATATCCTAGATGAAGTCTTTTTGAATTCTAAAGAAAAGGCTAAAAGAGCTTCTTTTATTTTTCCCCTTCATGATGCTTATCAAAGAGAAGATAAGGACGTGTGATAGTATTTTTTAAGCATTTGAAATGAGTTTGAGTCTCTCAAGGGTTCTACTACTTCCTTAGAGCTGATTGCAAGTGATGGTAAGCAAGATGAAATTTTCCAAAATGTCATAGATGATCAAAAACAAGCCTCTAATCAGCCTTGGGATCATTTGATTCCAATAATTGGATCAGGTTATACCCCTCTTCTAGGAGGCTATTATCTAGTCAAAAATGGAGAAAGTAACCTTGATACTCAAGTGGGTATGTAAAGAAGAAGTAACTTTTCAAGCTTGTCTCATCGAGAGGCATATGAATCTCATAATGACATGTTTGAAATCATAAAAATGGGTTATAATCCTCTCAACCACTTGGGAGAAACACATCAAATTTTTAAGGATGGAACAAGCTTTTATTGGCCTCAATCTTCTAAGAAACAAGAAACTACTCCTCTTGAAGCCATCCCTACCAAGGAGATATAATTTGATCATGAGATGAAGAGTGGGAAGCAGTATGAGGTATGTATACAAATTCAATAGGAATACATTGACATTAGATACCTATTTGAAGATGGTCTAATTGAGAGCATAACAAGTGAAGATCTAAGGAATAGGTCTGATCTATCAAGTGTCCAATCCAAAGAGCAACATGCTTGGCACTATCATTCATATCATGAAGAAGGAGATGCAAGGAATTTTCCTTTTGATCCTGGAAAGGGAGGTATGCTTAATTGTTAGTTTTACATAGTGTTTTGTTTTTTGATTTCCCTAAGTGCTTTGAACACATGTCTATGTGTTATGTTAGTTTATTTTCTTGGTTTTCTATTTGTCCTTTATTTTGTGTTCTTGATGTACTTAAGTGGTCTTGTCTTTATCAAATATTGTTGTCAATGGTAAAGGTCCTATTGTTGTTTTTTAGACTCTAGATGACTCCCTAATCCCAATGGATGGATAACACTACTGATCTTTAGTATAGCAGGCATACTACCCTTATGATTCATTAATTAGTTGACCAAATTTGATCTTATAGGTTAAATTGGGACCCCTATATATAAAAACTTGATTTTGATATCTTTTAAGGGTCTAATATTTTGTGATAGGGTGTATTATAAGTCTTTTGATGTAATTTAATGCCACGTTAGCCTTGATAATAGTCTAACTAATTTATATGTCATTTTGATCCACCTAATAGGCATTTAGGGGTCATAAATAAAAGTGGCATGGTTTTTAAGGTGTTCAAGTTTCCTATTTTCCTTTAAAATATACAAGAAGTTAGATTCCATGTTAGTAATGTCAGTTAATCTAAAACTTGCAGGTTATCTAATTGAAAATCAAGAAATGAACTAAAAAAGGTAGAGTTTGGAACTTGTACAGCCCATTAGGTAGTGTGACATGTGGGAGAAGGTTTGAGATGACTCTTAAACTTCCTTAGAATCATTTACATACTTTAAATTCTCTATAAGTTCTATTTTTGAGCTAAAACCATTATGCTACTTCTTTGCCCTTCTAGACACATAGAAGTGGTCAGTAGGTTTATGATTAGTATGACTAATTGAAAAGGTTCCAAGTAAAAAACCTTTGGGAGGTGGTGTTAAACTTAGATATATATTTACATAACCATATTTATAGGATTGATCGACTAGGTTTTATGAATCATCCCTAACAGGTTGACTGTGTATTTGCTCAATGTTTTCTACACCCTATAGGTTTTGATCTTGTGTGGATAGTTCTATACAATCCAATTGCTGAGACATTTTATAGATTATTTTTAATACCTTACATCATGTTTCTCATGATTTTTTTCATGTTTCAAGGTGTTTGGATGAGCTAAGTAGCTCCAAGTTGTAAGAGAATACATCTTGCTGTGTAACAAACACTTTTATGTCATTTTTAGAATCTTCATGCTTTCATGGTGAATTAAATGAGTTTTTATAGGTTTATCCTCATGTTTTTAATTATGCCTTGATGCTCCTCACCTTTAAATCTCATTCTTTAAGTAATGTTTCATGGGTGCAGTCAATACACTATGCATATACAAGGAACTCTTTGAATATACAAGTATCTCAGAATGATGCCATGATGGAATGGGAAATATGATACATGTTTCAAATATTTTTGAGTTAGAAGAGTGTTTTTTATCACTTGGTAAATTTTTAGAGTGAATCCCAAGAATATATCTCTTGTACACTACCTAAACACGCAGTCTCTTGCCATTAGAATGCACCTACAGGTGCCCTAATAGAGACTAAACATTTTTTAAGGGAGCGTCTGAGATATAAATGGTTTTAATAATAGAAGAATTCTATTTTAAATCCTTGATAATTCTGAAAAATTATTTTAATCTCAAAAACCATGCCTATTTCCCAAATTCTAGTTACTGCTTAGTTGTAATTCAGAATGCACCTACAGGTGCTTGAAAGAGGAAATCACATTGGAATGAAGGTTTAAATACCTAGTTTAGGATTCTAATGGTGATAAACATGAATTTTAAGATAATAAAATGGTATGGAGTGATCAAGGTTACATACATTTTTTTTTTTGAAATATATTTACACTATTTTCCTGCAATTTAGAATAACCACCTATAGGTGGCTTAAGAGAGCACTCAAAACCCTTCCAAACCCTAAATAATGACCCAATTTGGAAAAAAAAAAGTATGTAAATATAATATAATGGACCATATTTACAATTAGAGTGATCAAATGTTTTATATTACTCTTTAATGTTTCCCCCCATCAACTTTTATGTTGACCTATCTACATAGACATGGTACAATAATTAGTTCTTTTGACTATTTTGTGCATTGTGTAGGTTATAGGATGTTTCATAAGATGAAATAAATTTTTTAAGGAGTATTTAGAAGTAATATAACTCTCCATGTACATTTAATTCCTTGAAAAAAC
The DNA here is from genome assembly GCA_037957365.1 of Torreya grandis. NCBI lineage: Eukaryota > Viridiplantae > Streptophyta > Pinopsida > Cupressales > Taxaceae > Torreya > Torreya grandis. Next base: position 66,122 of record JARHVA010011276.1, on the reverse strand, counting down.
TCTTAAGTTTGTTTACGAGCTATTTCATCTTAGCTAGTCAGAATTGGCATACTGATCATGGTAGTTAGAAGGGTAAAAAGCTTCAAGTAAAATGATTTTAAGGTATGCCTAATGCCTATAATTACATGGATGGTATTTAAAAGTTACATTCACTTATTTTTATGAATTTTCATTGGAAATTGAATCCAAATTTGAGACCAAGTGTGTAAGGTGTGTGAAAGAGGAGTTTCTTTAACTAGAGGTAGTGATGGTTCACTTTTGGAAGATTTTAGATGACTAGGAATGCAACCAATGCATGGAGAATCATGTATATAACTATTCCATTTAATTAAAATCATTATACCTATTCTTAATCTATTTTGTGATGTTAAAATAGGGGTGAATGATGAAGGTAGTTTCATTGTGGAGAATGAGAACTCATATGCCACATTTCAAGAGTTTCATGACTTAGGGTGACACTTGTGCTTCCTAAATTTTCATGATCAAGTTAAAATTACATTATCATGCAAAATTAACTCATTTTATTATCTTTAAAAATTTCCTAGTGACCTTTTTATTTCTTTCTTATTCTCTCTCTCTCAAGTTCTATAAGAACTAGCCATTTTGGCCTTTGTAAATTATGCTCCACCTGAGTATGGCAAAGCCCTACACATTTGCATACAATTATATCAATAGATACTACTGATTTTTACCTCTTATATGACTATTCATAGTGTGTTTACTTGGATGATGGATATTCTTAGTTATGACTATGGTTTCCTTATCATTGTTGTCTCATTCTCTCACCTATTTGTAGCTTCTTCTTGTAGGTCATGTGTAATGTTCTATCAAGTTTCAATATTGAGTGAGTTAGCCTATTCAATAGTGTCATTATAGGCCTCTTTTCTAGTCCTCCTAGAATAAACATTCATCACAACCTCATAATAATATACAAATTTTAGAATATTTAAATTGGAGAAGTGTATGTCTAGTTAGTCCCTTATTGTCATGTGTAACATGTCGTTGGTTGGTAGTCATCAACTAATTTTGTGTATAACATCCTATAGGATAGTTTAATTTTAGTTTTCTCTCTCTTTTTCCTCAAAATCATAGGTGTAGTAGTGGTCTATAAGTGGTACATCAAGGGAGATAGCTTTGTCTAGAGATTCACCTCATTCTTAGGCTACCCACAGCCTGGAGGTGTTTTAATTGTGCCATTTGGATGAGGAGAGCTGAGGCATTTACTCAAAGGTGTAAATCCAGGTGATAATAATAGGAAATCAACCCATGTTTTCTCAATATAAATCAAAGTTTAGATATCATTTTTGAATCCAAAGTCCCACTCCATCTAAATCCAATAAATATTTATCCAAAATTCCCACTCCATATAAATCCTAAAAAAGTTTATCCAAAATTTCTTACTTCTTTAAAGCATCTGGGAATATGGAAATAAAAAACCCTTTGGGAAGGAATCTGATTGAGACGTCATTCCCTTAAGACTTAGACACCTATATAGTACTAGTTGCCCATTATTTCCTTATACATTTACCTATGAGTGATCTAGATCACAAATGTTCTGGTCAAAACCCTTAGCCTTCCAAACTAGTTTTTTTATGCCCTAAAAAAATACCATCCTAGGTAATACTAGAATTTGAAATAACCCCTGATGGTTGTGAAACACCATTGTCCATAAGGCTACCATCCACCAATGGAGATCCCCTCCCCCAAAGGAATCTTGTTCATTCTTGTGTCCACATCCCTTTGAGCAAAAAACCCCATGGAAGATAGAGTCCCAACCTAACCCATTTATACCCTATATTGCTTAACCAATCCCTCTATGGCATCTATAAGCTATCATTCCCTAGGTTGTTGATCCTGATCCTCTTTAGCATCCTTCATCCTCTCCTCATTGTCTAGATATTAAAACACCTTTATAACTTATTGATTGACCCTACATTGAAACTCCTTGTTTGAGAGATGCACATAGTTTTAAACTTGGGCTTGGACATCCCACTTCTTCTTTCCTTGTGATCAAACCATCCATCCACAATTTTGGTTTTTTAATATCTTATTTTAATTGATCAATAAATATTGATTTTAAACTAGAGATTATTACATGGTGACATCCTTACTATTTTTTCTACAATTACTAAATTAAGCCATCTTACATTAATCATCCATCTTACATTTTTATTCACATATATTAAAATTAGTGAATATATTAATCAATGCTATATACCTAAAATATAAGGTAAGAACATTAATATTGGTATTTATTAAAAAAATATAATATATATAGTTAAGATATTTATACTTGTTAGATAACATTAAAAATTATTATTAATTCATTTTTTAAATATTATTATTGGTAAGCAATTAGGTTTTGAAACAGCCCACACATTTATACAATGGAGAGAAAGATAAAAAAAAGTAAAGCACAATGAAGATCCTCTACCAACAAAAAATGAAACATGTTACAAAAAATCTATGAAAATGTTGTAGCCTTACAAAAGAACACAAATGAAACTAAAACAAGGTATGACCCTCCCATAAAATTTTATTTTTGAGATATAAGAGGCATATTCAATGGTTCTAAATCCTTATTACCTCTTCCTTTCCTTTTTCTATTCACAACCATCCATTCATCACTTTCCCCTGAATTGGGAAAAATGCAGATGGAGAGTTCAAGAGCATCACCTAATTTAAGGTTCAATAATTAAACCCTGACTGATAAACTTTCACCCTATATATTGGTTGGTTCAATGTTATTTAAGGGAATTCAAGCCATCAAAACCTCAATAGAAATAACTATATCATTGATATGTTTTGAAATAAATTCAGCCTTTGATAAGGCTCTATTGTCCTTAGTCAAAGACTCCAAACAATCTATATTTTTCTGAACTAGATCCAAAAACATCCATCTATAATTCAAGAACTAACTTCTATTACTTCATATTTTTATAAGAATAAATATATAGAGTATTCTTCACAAACACACCATATTTAGGTGGATAAGAATAAAAATCCATGATTATCTTCAAATCAATTAGGTTATTCCATCAAGGTACAAACTCATCCTAACACTTCTTTTTTGATTCTCCCAAATGACTATTATGTATAAGAAAGATGGTTATTGGAGAAGATGTATTTTTTAGACACATATAATGGTCATAGATTACCAACCATGCTAATTATTTAGACATTCTAAACCACATGACTTTACACAAACATGTGACTCTTATTCGCCTTTCATCTAAGCCATTTGTCTATATGTAAGCTAAACCTTTTATGTATCATTATCATTACACATAAATTTTCAATGTCAAAATTTAAAGTTGTCCAAAATCACCATCATACTATCTCTAAATATAAAATCATGTCCATAACCTTTATTGACAAGATTGACCTAGGTAGACATGGGCACAGTGCATCATTGTCCACTTAGGGTGGTTGCATCATGTGCCAAATAACAACTAGTTTAGAATATTGAAATCAATATTTTGGTTCTTTTTATATGTTTCTTAAGGTCAAATAAATTAAATTATCAATTTTTTCCCCTATAGATACATGTCAAGTGCAATTAATTTCCCCACTTTCTATTCAATTGGTATAAGTATATACACTTATGCACATTGAGAATATATGTAATATTCTACCCAAATTCTAGATTATTAATAAGGAGCAATCATAATCCAAGTTAAGAATTCTCTAAATCAAGTCAAGGCTATTATGTTCAAGTACCAAATCCATATTCTAGTTCTATACACATAGTTAAAGGATCATAATCACACATTTGCTATAGATGGGAGAACTATATGGGTTGGATTTTATTCCTTGGAGTATTGGATATGTAAGTAGTGGTTAATTATCAAGGGAGTGATTGAGGTGGGCTTACCCCATTACACTCCCCTATTTTTCTTATAGGTTTTTAAGTTATCAAAGTGCCATAAGTGTTTCAAAGATAAGAGAAGATAAATAGTTAATTTTACACAACCAAAACCCTATGTGTGATATATGATATTTAATATCATTCATAGGTGTAATAATGAAGTGATTAGTTTGAATAAATAATAAAAATATACAAGTCTACAATCTATGAATTTGGGCACACTGAACCATTATCTGCCTACTATACTCCTATCTAGATTCATCTTCTGATTCTATCTCTGAGCTATCACTTATAGAATTATTATTGTTTTGTTGTTTCCTATTTTTCATCTATCAAATTCAATTGAGAAAAGTCTACACTCAATAGGCTGGAGCATACTACATCATCATCCACTTATAGTGGACACATTTAAATTCTAAATTGTTCCTAATTATGATATTAAGCATGCATAATCATCTCTCCTTATGAATTTCATTGTCAAAAAGTCAAAAAATATTAGTATACAAGCTAAGTATTTTTACTCTTAGTACTTTCCTTAAATAACAACTTTTTATATTTAGTAATTTGTCAAAATAAGAATAGTTGAATATTATACATCTTTAGCATTATGATATTTCAAGTTATACACCTAGATACATAATAAAACTTCTTAATTCAATAGTATTTTATCAAAAATAGGGAAAACATATTGGTTAACACGAAACTTTTTTTTCAAGCATCTGATTTCTGATTTCATTTTCTTTCTTTTGATTTTTTCTAGAAATTATGTTTGGGTAGATATAAAAATCATAGGAGTTATCATTCGAGGTAAAGTCATGATATGATGGGTAGTTATCATTTATTACCTAAGTCATGGTAGGATGGGTATTGTCCTGATATCAAGCCATTAAAAAATACTATTTATGGATTTTAGTTTCCACATACCTCATGGTATATCATAAATGCCTAGGATTTGTTTTTCATCTATAGGAAGCATTTGGGCATTTTTTATTTTAGTACACCAGTAAGAGGTTAGCCCTAGGAATTTATTGGCTATGGGAATAGTGTAATCCTTTGTAATTAGTGTCTTTATTTCCATATTCACTATTTTTGACTAGGATCGATATATCTGAGAGCCTACAAATCAAACACATCCTTGTCTAGTTACACCCTCCTTCCTCATTGTTTTTTTTTCAAAGTTAACACCCCACTCATAATGATTACATATAATCCATATATTTTGAATTTAAATATGTCATGTTATCTTACTTTCCAAGTTGTTATTCATTATCTATTTACTAATTAAATCCAAAAACTATAATAAAGATAAAAGCATTAATGTACAATCTCAAACCTTCCAAAATTCCTATTGTTGTAATATCTAATATGAGATCTTATTTGTCACTAATATGCTTAAAATGGAACGAATGACTCATTTTATTCCACCCACTCCTAGACCTCAAGGCTACCTCAATCCCCATCATGTTCCTATTATTCACCCAAGGCTTAAATTAGACTCTAGTGTCCATCTTATCAACACTTTATGACAGCAGATACCTCATCCAACAAGGTAATTAAGGTGGTCAACATGTTCCTCCTTAACCCCCACCACCTCATATAAGGAAATAAAATAAATCTTAAGGTTTTTGACATTCTCAATTAATTCATAAATACTCCTAATAAAATTTATATATTGGATATATTAAAAATATAAATAGTTTACAAATATATCTTATAATATACTTTCTATGATGCAACTCTTCCTGGTGATACATAGACAAAATCATATGAATATATTATGAATAAAATTAAGTATTCAAACTAGGATGTCTCATTCAATAATAAAGAGTTTCCTCATAAACACATTATAAAATAAGATCTTCCACTATTTATTCAAGGTCAAGTACATGCAAATGGAATCAAGCATGTTTTTGTATGCAATGGTTTATGAGTGAAAATGTGTAGCTTTACTATCTTAAAACAATTAGATATCTATATAAATAACATTTAAAAATCAAAATAGAATATTAGGGGTTTTGATAACACCCTTCATCAAAAACTCAAATATATTACATTAAATTTAATAGTAGGCCATAAGATACTACCAGTGTTTTTAATGTAATGTCAAACTAATTACACTACAACTTACTTTTGGGTAAACCTTGGATTAGTTCCATGGATTTTGTACCTTATACATTCCATATATGCATCAAATTTTTAGATGAGGGATAGGAATATAATCTTCAATCAGATGATTCATTGTTATAATATGTTA
>JARHVA010011276.1:15000-55000 GCA_037957365.1 Torreya grandis | reverse complement strand
TTCATATGCATGAGCATATGAAAATAATTGAGAGATAAAAAATTATAAGTTAAAAATATAGTTAAAATTAAGCAAATAGATGCTTATCATTCTATATAATTATCACATATTCAAAGGGAACATAATACTCATTCAGGCTCATGTTTAATCAAAGTGGAAAAACACAAAATTCAAAGTTTTAAACATTCTAAAAATTAAGTTTGAAAGAGAAAAATATGAAAATTCAAATTCAAAATATTCATTTCAAAGCAAATACTATGAGCAGTGTAATCATGATGAGGGAATGAATACTTGTCATTCTCTTTTGATCATGTAAGTCTAGAATTTATGTCTATCTATAGCTATGTGATTTAAATCTATGTGGATGATATTCATTAGAGTCTAGTGACACTCAACAATCTTGGAAGGAATTATAGAGAACCTACCATGGTTCCACCTTTTTTGGGTAGTACATTTGGTACTAGTCACTTTAATAAAAGTTTAGATAATGCATCTTTCCAACTCAAGAGATTGATTAGCTATTCAAAATTAGGACTTTATCATTCTCAATTCTTAATTAGTTTAAATTTTTCAAGCACTTAAGTAAAAGGGCATGGTTCTCCCTTATCAGTTATAAGTTACAAGGCAATTTGGTCTCATATATATACAAGTGTACTCTTCCTTTGCTCTTCTTTTCAATTTTTTAATTTTGAAAGTTAAGATCTTTCAAATATCAAATGAATAAAATGACTACTTCATGAACTATTGCATATTTTGATAAATTACAGTGTGATCAATAATTAAAGTATATTTTCAAAAATAAAGTGTGTTTCACAATCTCTGGTTCAACTCCTCATTTAATCAAGTAATTTCATTACTAGAATAATTGGAGGGGGAATGTAGATACATAATTTTTTCCATAGATACTTGGAAATGATAATTATTGACACATTCTAAACCACATGATTTTTAGAAAAACACATTACTCGTATTCGCCTTTCCTCTAAGCCATTTATCTATATGCGGGCTCGACCCTTTTTTTGTCATTATCATTATAAATAAATTTTAAATGCCAAATTCTCAATCTATCTAAAATCACCATAATAGTGTATCTAAATCTGAACTCAAGTCCATAATCTTTCTAAACAAGTATACGCTAGGTAAATAGGGGTGTAGTGTATGACTATCCACTTAAGTCAGTAACATCCCATGCCAAATAATGGATAGTTTCCAATTTTCAAATCAATCTTTCGGGTATTCATGCATGTTTCATATGAACAACTAAATAAATTTCTAAAAATATTCTCTTTTAAATACATGTAAAGAGTCAATCATTTTTCCCACTCGATATTCACTTGGTACAAGCATATACACTTCTACACATTACAAAAAATTACCCTATCCTTCCAAAATTATGCATTGTTCATAAAAAGCATTCATAATCTAAGTTAAGAGATGTCATTTTCAAGTATCAGAGCCATTTTCTAGCTGCATAAGCATATTCAAAATAGAAAAATTACACATGCACTCTAGATGGGAGAACTACGTGGTCTTGATTCCCTCTTTGGAGTATTGGACATGTAGGTAATGGTCAATTATCAAGAGCTAATTGAGGTCATCTCAGCCCCTTACACTTCCTTTCTTTTCTTGCAAGTTTTTAAGGTATCAAAGTTCCCTAAGGGTTTTAAATAAAAGAGAAGTTAAGCATCCATTTTTGTGTAGTAAAAATGCTAAGTGTGATATAAAAATTTCTAATCATTCATAAGCACAATAGGTGTAAAAATTATTTCAAAAGCATAGTCAACCCAAAAAAATCCCCTATCAATGGAATCAAGGGCACTACGCCATTGTCTACCTATTTTTCCCTATTTAGATTCATATTTTGCTTCTTTATCTTAGATGTCACTTATAAAATGCTTAGTTTTCTATTATTTCATATTTTCCATCTATCAACATCAACTTGGACAAGCCCATGGTTAACATACTAGTAGGAATTTTGTCATCATCCACATATAGTGAACCAGTCTAGATTTTTTTTATTTTCTTTATTATAATACTAAGCCTACACAATCAACTATTCTAATTTTCATATTCAAGTAGTTAAAATAGTTAATAGTTATTATCATTTGAGGTAATTATTTTAATTCTTAGTACATTTTTCTAAAAGAGAAAGTATTTATACAATTTGTCAAATTCACAACAGTTGAATATTACACATCTTTAGCATTTTGGTATTTCTTGTTTTACCTATATAAACAATAACACATATTAATTCATTAGTGTTTTATTGAAAATATGGTAAAAAATATTCATTATAGATACTTTTATATGATAACCATATAAAACTAATACCCTCATCCATGAATCAATGACTTATACGATGAACTTTAACATGCTAATTGCTTCAAAAAGTTGGACTTGAGATTTGAGTATCATTAAATGATGAAAAATTACAATGAATATTTGTGGTAAGAAAAATTAAAGATAAATAAATCTTTGATTGAATGGCATGTGTCATTTTTCAGTTTCAATAATGCTCCTACAAAATTCAAGATATTGGTGAATGATGCATTAATGCCATTCATATATTTTTCTTTCATTGTATGCTTAAATAACATGTTGATATTTAGAAAAACTTATGATAAATTTCTAATCCATTTAAAACAAATTATAGAATTTATTAAGGTTAATAATCTGATACTTAATAATAAGTTTGAATTTACATAACAATCACTAGTCTATTTGGGACATGTCTAGTGGGAGGAAGAGAGTTAAGAATTGGTACACATTTTAAAAAACAAAAATGGAGGATATTACCAAGTGAAATAAGCCTTTCAATGTGACCAAAACTTGTATCTTTGTATGGGTTGTCTGAATATTCATAAAGTTCATAGAAGCATTCTCCATAATCGAGGAAACTGGCATTCAATTTATGATTCCTTTACCCGGGCTAGAAATTTAAAACATCCATTTCAATAATTAAAGTATAAAATAAACTATTATTATTATTTTTTAAATATCTAAATTGAAACTACAAATTTAGGCAAAAATGGATTTAAGCAAGTATGGTGTTGTGGTTGTTATTTTGTAAGTAAGCAAGCTATTTTTCTATCATTCTAAAATTATTTTGTGTTAGGTTTGAAATATTGCACATATAATATGAATAACTATCTCCACTTGTTAAAGGGGTTAAATTTTTGAAGAAACATCTAATGGAAATAGACAATTTTCAACATAAGTCCCCAACCACTTTAAAATTTTCAATAAAATTCATAATTATAATTAGTAGAGCATTACAAATGGATGGATTTATTGTAATAATAACATTTGTGATCCGTACCATAAGGCCTATGATGTCATTATGGTGGACAACCCTACTATGGGTTGTGGAATGCATAAATCAAAACTATAACAAAAATAAAGATAAACACATTCTAATGCAAAGGTATTTATAGAATGGTGCAACAAGGTTGGGAATATTAGTTCCCATGATCAGAAGGGGAGACACTTCCTCTAGTTTTATGAGACTAGACATGAGTTACAAATGCATATAATAAGTTAAATACCAATGGAATGTCAACAACCTATTATTTCCTCATGTGATCTCTCTCATCTTTGATCCCTTTTTATCAAATAGCTAAAAAAATACACCATTTCAAGAAATCAGTTATAAAAGTGAAAAATTAAAAAATGTTTCACTTTCTACCCAAGTTTCATTTCACCCTCTTACATGTGTGATAATTGAACTTCCAAAGTAGTACTATGCTAATAGGAGTTTTGATAAGAAGCAAATTTGGGAAGTCACAATTAGCACGTCATACATAACATGAATTTTGAGTGTTAATGTTCATGAATGGAACCAAGTACCTACATATTATGTTATTTAGTGTTACAATAGTATGTATAGGTATACCAATGATATATAATTGGTGGGCAATAGTGCAGGGTGATATGCAACATGTATATCTCTAATCTGCCTACGTAGTGTTGGAGTTTTACCTAACATGTTACAAAGTGATGCAACAACTCAGATGTATAACACAAGGTTTCATGTGTGACACAAGATACCATAAGAATGAAAAACTCAAATTCCTTGTGGAGAGTCTGCAAACCCCTGTTAAATGGATCTTACATGTGGCATTGGATCAATATGAAGACCTATGCTTCATCTTTGCCTAGGATTATATCTTGGTTAACTCTCTCAATGTGTCTGAATTCAAGATCTCCATATTTGAAAATATATAAGTGAGTCTTTTGATATAATTCAACACCTTGTGTTGCTCCATTATGTCCTCACGTAAATGCAAGTGTAATCGAGTAACTCATCTGCGAGTCTTTAAGCTATTGTTCCTTATATTGTCTCCACTATTCAAACTTGATGTATTCATTGTCATAGTGCTTGAAGGGATAATACTCATCCTTCAAGGTGTTGAAAATTTATTTCCATGTCTTAATTACTCCAAGTCTTTCTCATACTTCCTACTAACGGTTTCCTGATAATGGGAAAATTAAATGGACATATTCAAAACTATGAAGGTAATATTATTTGTGTTAGTGAATTGATTGATTGAGAGGTAGGCCTCAAGTTTTTTAATCCAACTATCCAATACTGTGGTGTTGATTTTATTTTTGAACGTTGAAATTTCCAGATTGACTTACTCTTTGAAAAGGATTTTATACTGAAATAAAAGATGTGCAAGGTAGGCTAAAGGAAGAGTGGATTTTGGACCAAGTATATATTATGGTTTCATAGAACTAGCCAAAGAGTTTGTTGTATTATTTCAAGAGAAAATTTTGAATAGTATGTCTGGAAATGCCTCAGTGAATGTTTTTTGGGTGTTATTTATATTGCTCTTGCTACGACATTCTTTTGACTACTTTAAAACATAACTAACTAGTAGTCATTTTTTTCTTGAATTTTGCTCACAAGTTTACAAGCATATGAGAGCCCTTGTTTTGACACCAATGTTTTGCATCATGAGGCCCAATATGTTGGTATAGTGGATAACCTTGTACTTGGCAGGAAGCTACAGATTATAGAATGTGCAAAGCAAAATTATAACAATAATAAGCCAAAACACATTTGAATGCATAATTATATTTAAAATATTACAACTTATATTCAATATAAATATAAGGACAAAATACATAATTGTATAATGTGCAGAAACATTGTGAATGCTAATTCTTGTGATTAGAAGAAGAAACACTTCCTTTGATTTTCCTAGACTGGACATGAGTTACATATGCATATATAGTACTTAGGGCATGCTAACGACCTATATCTTCTCGCATGTTCTCTCTCGTCTCTAATCTATTATGGGTCAAATGATTATAATATATACATCATTACAAAAAATTAGTTATATAAGTGAATGGACAAAAATAATGTCTCTTCTACCAGAGTGGTAGCTCATCTTTGTGTAGAGGTGATGGTTGATCTTACAATTTTTTGGTATGCTGACAGGATTGTTGACAGGTTGTGAATTTGGGAATCCAGTAGCGAATCCTTTTTCTGTCAGTCGAGACGCTTGCGCAGACAACTTGGACACAAGATTCTGAAGACTATTCTCAAAAATAACAGGGACCAACAAAAAAAATTATTGGGATCTCCATTATTGGGACCTGTCCATGTCTCATCCGATCTGATCTGCATAGCAAAGCTTTATTAAGAGGAATAATAATAACACCGTATAATTGTAACCTTTCATTGTCGAGCTTTGTTTCCCTTGTATTTGTGTTAGTAACCTGAAACCTGCTTTTGTAGAAGATGGAAAACGTTTCAACGCCACCACAACTGTTACTTTCCTGCATTTAATGAATGCACATGATGCATCCAATCGTAGTCATTATCCAAATTAATAACCGAATATAAAAACCCCTCCACCGTCGTCCTAATCTTCAAACCCTGATAAAAAATTAAAATCTTTGTTGCAAATTGCAATCTGTCGTGAATTCTGAGACGGTGAAAGGAGCTTATTTATTAAAACTGGAAAATAAAATCGAGTCTTGGAGCTTTTACATGCCTAAATTCAATGGCTACTGTAAACGGAAATGCAGTGGCATTGACTTTTAACATCATGCAGTTGAGGCTTCTTGGAGCTATCAAGTGTGTTTGAGGTGTTTTCTTTTTTATTTTATTAATTATTTTGTTTTGAAATTTTTATTTTTAAAAAAAAAAAAAAAAAACACAAATTGAAATAATGTTGATTGTCCTAATTTTAGATTTGTGTAGTTATGAATATTTATATAATTGTGTAATCATGAATATTTATATATTTGTGTAATTATGAATATTTATATATATGTACTCAATTTTATTGTGATATCACTCTGGGGGTTGAATTCAAAGTGAGTGGTTTGTAAATTTTAATTTTGACAAAACCTAGGACTTTTAGAAATGATAGTATGAAAATTAAAAGGCACAAAAATTTTATTAATGACTACATGTTTACTAAAAAATGATATTAATTGTAAAAGTTATGTTCTGAAATTTCTAAGTTTAATATTGAGACCTTAAAGTGCATAAGTACTGACTAGATTGGATTTTTAAAAACTATCTCTCACATCATAAGGCGTGTAACTGTGAGACCAACTCTATTAGATGCAGAGTGATCTTAATTTCTTATATTTACTAAAATAAATTTAAAGTATATGTTTATAATATAAATATAAACTTATACTTAATATTTATTTTAATAAACCATCTACCCCTTCCAATAGATCTTTCGTACATTTTTTTGCAATGTGAAGGGAATACGTATGCAACGTTATTTTCAATAAACAAAACACATATACATTTAGGTTTGGTATTCCTGATCTTATCTTGAAATAACACGTATGCATTATGGACATTATAGGTATGTGTAATGCCTATAACATTTATGTGTTATGGTAAATGTCCATGAGAGTATTCCCCAACTCCGTGCTCTCTCTCTCTCTCTCTCTCTCTCTCTCTCTATATATATATATATATATATATATATATATATATATATATATGAATATAATTTTAAAATTATTACTAAATTATTGTATACATATAATATTTAATAAAATATTATTAAATGAGTTAGATAGATGAGTAGATGGTGAAGGTAAAAAATATGCATGAGGTGTAGCATTCAAATAAGGTCAGCATAGTAGGTGGGCAAAGCACAACCTGTAGGAACATATCAAGGTAATAGAGCAGAGGAAGGATGATCAATCTTTATTAGAGAGTGATCAAGAGATAGATAAGGGCACTGAGTATAGGGTATTTCAATGTTCTGGAGTGGCCATGGGGTCTAATAAAATTCCTTTGTGAAGGAGGCTTTAGTGGTTTGGATATTTCTCAAAGGTCCTTGATGGATCTAAAATGGTTCAAGAGATCCCTTCAAACCAAACTACAAATTTGGTAGGTGATGTTGGTATGTCAACTAGTAGCGATCCCCCAATGGTAGTCTTTGAAGAGGTATATTTTGTGGCCAACATCTAAAATTGAAGGAGAAGGGCTTGATAGGTAAGTTTGTAGGTAAATGACCAACTATTGGATTAGTTGAACTATGGGTGGAAAAGCATTAGGGATTATATATCACTCTAAATTTCTTCTCAAAAGGTTTTTTCTCGATTGTGTGCCCTTCAGGGGAAAATACATAAGAACTTATGGATGGAGGACCATGGATGATGGAGGATGTTGGGTTATAGCTCCACCCTTGGTGCCTTAAGTTTAACCCCTTCTCATAATTAGGTTCACTTTTCTATTTGGATCCACTTGTATGGGATACTAATTGAATATTTGGAATGACAAATATCTCTTTCAAATTGGTGGGTTAATTAGGGTATTTTTGGGAGTCAATCTAATAACCAATGATGGTGTCCTAGCTTCGTATGTTATAATTTGTGTAATGTTGGATGTGGAAGTGAATATCCCTAAGAGCATCCTTTTGTAGTCTTCGGTAGGGTGTTGGGAATAATCTATTGATGTATACAAAATACCTTTCTGTTGTTTCAAATGTTAGATAGTGGGGCACACCCATAGCCAATGAGTGGGGGACAAGGGAAAAAATCCCTTGGCTAAAGGTAAACTCTATTAGATTACTAAGATCAGACCCAAGAATAAGGTAATGTATTGGGAAAATAAGCACTAGGAATAACCTTCTATAAACTCTGTAAAAGAGAAGTCTTGAGTGCCAACTATGAATGTGGAATCCACTCAAAAATTGAAAGAAAAGTTGAAATCAGGAGAAAATATGTCACCTAATACCCTCCACAAGGAAATTAAGTTTATCTCCTCTAAATCTTATAAAATTCATGAGTGTTTAGATAAGCAAATTGAAGGTGAGTTAAAGAATGATCCTTCCAAGGTGTAGGAGGGGCCAAAGGAGGATCCTTTGGAGGATGTTCTAAAATCTCAAGCTAAGGATTTAGGTTGGGTTGGATATCTTCATCTCTCTCCAATTATGGGAGACTTGAGTAATGAAGAAGAGCTAAATTTCAAATAAGTCATTACCATATCGTAAAAGGATTGTCTAATTTCTCATCCAAACTTTTATTCTAATATCAAAAGAGGAAGGAAGTTGGGCAAAGTCATAACTATGGAGGAAGACTCCAAAGGTGAAAATCTACTATAGAGCAATTTTTCTTTTATGAAAAGAAAGGTGTAGTCAACTCCCCAACTGAAAATTGAAGATTTAATCATGGAATGTTAGGGCCCTGAATGCCCCTAAAAAGAGCCATTTGGTAAGATGCTAGATGTTTAAACTAGGTTGTGACCTTTTTAATTGTAAGAAAAAAAAATTGAATGCATTTGAGGTAGATTTTATCTTATGAGAAAACGTTAGAATAGATGGAAGGGCCTTTTGGTGGAATCTATTGGGGCCTCTAATGGTTTGGTGATCATTTGGGATCCACTTAAGGTTCTTGTTAAAAATTATGGTTTTGGAACCAATTGGTAGCTTTATAAAATCTCAAATTTTTCCTTTGACCTTGATTTCTTCCTATTTAATGTGTATGGTCCTAATTTGGTTGCCCTCAAAGCCATCTATTGTCAGGAGATTTTAGGGCAAATTTATCTTATTTAAAATGAAACTTGTGTCTTGGGGTGTATTTCAATGTCATTCTTAATGAAGCAAAGAAGATATGGGGGATGACACACTCAGTCTTGACAGGATTTTGATAGATTCATAGAATCAACTGAGCTTATAGACTTAATTTCAAAAAATTGTGTTTTCTCTTGTACTAATCAATGGGAAGGATTTTGTAACATTGTGAAATGATTGGATTTTTTCCTGATCTCCCTAGACTATATAAATAAGGATTAGATCCTTAAGATTAATATCCTTCCCATTTATAGCTTGGACCATGCCCCTATTAAAATTTGGATTACTGAAGATAATGTCCCTCCCCTTTGCCCCTTTAAAATTGAGCTCATGTGGCTTCAAGATCCCTCACTTCATGACTTAGTTAAATATTTTTGGAATAAGGATCCTCCTATAGAAGTCACTAAGATGTTTAGAATGAGAAAAAAACTCATTCATATTAAGTCCTGATTAAAATCCTAAAATCTTGTGAGTTTCAAAAACATTTTCAAAGAAAATGATAGAGTGAAATTTGAGCTATAAATCATTAATCAAATTGTTATCATGTTTGGTATGGACGTGGACTTGTATAAAGCAAATAAATCCCTTATGGTTAAACTCTTTCAGATAAACTTGAGAGAAGAAGTGTATTGGAAATAAAATTCAATGGAATTATGACATAAAGAGGGGATAAGAGTACAAAGTTTTTTTCATAATTCTCCTCATGCAAAGAGATTTGTAAACCATTTCTCAAATATTTCTTCTAGGTATGAATTTATGTTGGAATATATGCTAGGTATTAAAAAATAGGTAGTTGGTTTCTTTAAAGAGTTTTTTTACTACCCTAAAGCTTCTTCTCTTAGTGCTCAATCCACTAATTTGATCCATATTCCTAGGTTGGTTTTTGATTAGCAGAATGTGGATTTAATGGATCTTTTTTCTAAAGAGGAGATAAGGAAGGTAGTCTTTTCTATGGGCAGAAACAAGTCCCTTAGCCTTGATGGTTTCCCAACAACTTTCTTTTAGGCTTTCTTTGACATTGTATGGGTTGAAGTAGTGAGTATGATTAACGAATACCATTTAAAACAAAGGGTTACCCTAGCCATTAAAAAAACATTCATTTATCTTATTCTAAAAAGGGAGCTCTAGTCTACTTTTAGTGATTTCATTCCTATTTGTTTATGTAATACCATTTGCAAATCGTTTCCAAAGTAATTGTGATTAGAGTTAAACCTATTTTTGGATCTTTAATTTCCATTGAATAAGGGGGATTTGTGATAGGTAGGTAAATTCAAGAAGGAATCATAATCACTCATGAAGTTATTCAATCTCTTCTTGGTTCTCAAAAAAATGGTATGGTTGTGAAATTAGATATTAAAAAATGAAAAAGCTTATGATAGATTGAATTGCATATTTTTGATGAAAGTTTTCAAAAAAAATGGCTTTGATTAAAAATTGTGCAACTAGGTCTTTAGCTGTATTTCTATCCCCAAGTTTTCTATTATAGTAAATGGATAACCTTTAGGATTTTTAGAATCCTCTAGAGGATTGAGGAAAGGAGATCCCTTGTTCTCTTTCTTTTCCATTTTGATGGTAGAAACTCTAGGTTAGTATGTATCAGGGGTACTTGTTGAAGGTAGTTTGAAAGGCATTAAAGTGGATAATGGGGTGAACATATTGACTTATTAGAATTTTATTGAAGGCATGGTCCTTTATAGTGCAACCATAGTTTAAGAGGTATCTAGGTTGAAACACATTTTGTTCAACTATGAGGAGGATTGAGTCTAGTTGGTGAGTGAAACAAATTTAGAAAATTATTTTTTGAATATGGATAGGACAACCCAATCCTTTATTGATAATATCTTGATGTTTAAAATTGGTAGTCTCCCAACCAAGTATATAGGGGTTTCTCTTTTTGGTAGGATAGTAATGTGAAACTTTGGGATAACCTTCTATCAGATTTTAGGGCTCAGTTGGAGGCTTGGAAGGGTAGATGGTTATCTTTGGAAGGTAGAATCACTTTGATAAAATCAATTCTCATTGTTCTGATCTATATTTTGTTAGTTCTTTCTCCTCCAATCAAGGTTTTGAAATAAATCAATCAAATCATAAAAACCAAATTATGGTGAGTGGTAAAAAAATATAAAGCCTTTATTGAATTGGGATAGAGCGTGTCTACCTCAAGTTGGGGGAGGATAAGGAATAAATAACTTGGTTATGGTTTATAATTTAGTTTGGAGTATGATTTCTGAATCACAGGCTTTATGGAACAAGCAATTGGTGCACAAGTACTTAGGTGAGTTTGACCATTCAAATATTATTTCTATGAGAAACCCTCCTAAGGGTTCACACCTCAAGAATTTCATTATCAGATGTCATTATATCATTTCAATCCATATCTCTTAGATAATAAATAATGGATGTAAAACTAATTTTTTTTAAGACTCATGGAATGCACACAAGCTAATTCAGGAAACTCTAGGATTGGATTAGGTGAAAGTTATCTTATTTAACATTTGAGGAAGTAATGTTGTGGAATAATTGGAGACTTATACATGTGCTGTCATGATCAAATAGAAGTGGAAAACGTTTAAGGTTTTGTAAATCCCAAATTTATAAAAGGAAATTATGTTAGGTATCTTGGTAAAAAATAAAGTTTTCATTAATCCCAAAGAAGATTTCATCCATTAAATTGGTGCTAAATCAAGAATATATTTAGTCAATTTAGGATATAAGATGTATGGATACGAGGATTAATCCTTTGCCTAGGTTAAAGTGATGTGATGGAATAAAGTTGGTTTCCTTAAGGCTAGTGATTTTACATGGCTAGCAACCCAAAGGAGGATTCTCACTTTTCATAGACTTTGGAAGATGGGGATTGAAGGTCCTCCCCACTACTACTTTTTTTTATCGATTGAAGAAAATATCAATCATCTTCTTATTGAATTCCCCTCCGTGACAAAGTGTTGGAATTAGTTGTGTGCTAAAATAGGGATGAGTTAGCCCAACTCAAGATCTCTATTGGAGGATTTCTCATCTAGACCTAGGAGCCCTTCAAAGAGTGCCTTCACTAATATTTGGGTGGCTTTCCCAACCATTTTAATTTGGACTTTATGGAAAGAAAGGAATCAAAGAATTTTTGGAAATAAAGTCTACTACGTAAGTGAAATTCTTCACATGGTTGAAGTTGTTATGTCTGAATTTGGGTCCACCCAATCCAAAAGGTATAGAGGTTTTATTTCAAGTTGGGATATCTAGATCATTACTAATTGGCCTCTTCTAAAAATCCATCCTAATTATGGGTTTGTTGTATCCAGTATCAAAGCTTTTAGAGTATAAAATGTAGTTTGGATTGCTCCTCCCCAAAAGTTTTCAAACTCAATTTTGATGGGGCATCTTAGGGAAACCTTGAAGCTTTAGGGTCAGACTGTATAGTCTAGGATTTCATGAGATCTCTAGTTTAGGTAGCTTCATTAAAATTAATTGATGGGATGAAAATGAGGTGGAGGCTCAATCACTGTCACTAGGGATAAATTTGGTGGTCCAATGTGGTATCAAAAAAGTGATTATCAAAGATGATTCCATGATTTTGATCTAGGATCTGATAAATCAACAAGTTTGTTATTATCACACTCAAAAAAATTGGGATAGGCCTGGGAATTTTTGAGTTCATTTTATCATTGGGAGGTGATTCACTATTGTCATGAAGTAAATATGGAAGCAAAATTCTTAGCAAATTAGGGTATAGATTAGCTAGAGTATTTTATTAGTGATAAGAAATGGGTGGCCCTACCCATGCTCCCCCTCTATTTGCTTGAAATTAATAAAACCTTAGGGCATTTATTTGAAATATCCTAAGGGACATATTGTTTATACATTCCTTTGGCATCACCAACCATTATTATTAATTTCGTATTCATGAGGAGTGATTAGTGAATGGATGGTTCATGTTAAAGTAGGGATTAATGAGGTGTTAATCACCTTAGCTCTATTCATGTGATTAGCCTTTGGGATTTTTTCCATTATTGTGATTTCCTTGCCCATAGGTTTGGATTCTTAGAACTATGGAGCATTTTATGTATTTGGCCCTCAATGAACCATAGGTTAGAGTGGGAGATGAACTACAATATATGCCCTTTGATGTCTCCTTCAATGATGATTGAATCAAACATGTTTTTGTGGTGCAAATTGGCTAGGTCATGGAAGATATAAATATTTTCTAGGTTTTCTCTTCCTTTAAATGCCCCATAGGATCAAGGTAAATTTTGATCTTACATTGCTTTTTCTTGGAAATCTCTTTCTACTTGTAGAAGATAGGGAATTGGTAAAATGAATGGTTGAAGTTTTGATTAGGTCATGTTATCGTGTGGGGTTAGATGAAATAATTATTGGGTTCCCTCTCAAGAGTCAAATTGATCTTCTCTTCTTAGGTAGAGAGACAATGGACCTCATTCAAATATTTGTTTTTATGAAATTAGAAGCTTATCTAGTTATGTCCCTAGCCTTTGTCAAACAAGTTCAAGGGGTCATCAAGGCTCTAGGTCACTTGGAAAAACAAATTCCTATGGTGGTTGTGTCTATAATACATTTCCCTCTTTCATCACCTGGGATAACAATAACCTTGCACTCCTTTGCCCATTTAAGGGATCTAGATCACATTTTAGCTAGACCTTTTCGGGGTGGTAGAGTCTTGCCACCTTCTGTCGAGATGGAGGCTATTAGGAACTCTCATTTTTATTCAAGGATGATAGTTGCTACAAGGGCCAATATGGGCTTAGACCTAAATATTATGGGAGGGATAATTTTTAGGTTGATACACAAAGTTTGGGGATAAAAAGTATGGCATTCCCCTCACATTTAATTTTTTTACAAAGGATTTACACCCTTCTTTTTAATTTTTGAAGCTCAAGATCACACCTGAGCCTCAAGGGCATACACCCTTTTAAAAGGGCACATGCCCTTTACAAAGGGCACACACCTTTTATGATTTACAAAGGGCATACACCTTTTAGAAAGCAAAGGGTGTATGCCCTTTACAAAGCATAAAGGGCATATTCCCTTACTATTTTTCATTTTATTTTCCTGTAGATCAAAGCCATGGCCTTGGTATGTTGGTCTTTTTCCTCTCTTCATTTGTCAAATTATGATTCATGTATGTGATTTGGAGTTGCATCCCACCAATGGGATTCGGTATTCGGGTTGCTATAGGTCAAGTATGTTGACTTTTAGATTTTATGTTTTTCATTTATATTTATATTTATCTATTTAATTAGGGTTTTGAATTTATTTTTACATTATATTCTTTTGCATTGCCTAAAAAAACTTGTATTTCTATTTAAATTTAGATACACAAGTTTGATTGCATGAATAAAATGTTAGACAAACCCCTGAATAGATTGATTTTACACAAGAATAATTTCAATTTTATGAACAATAAAATTAAAAATGTTAAAAATTATAAATAATCATCAATGGTTTTCATCACTCTTTAGCTGGTAGTGCACATATTTTACTTGCCAATACACTAGACACTATTTGTAATGAAGTGGGAAATGTAACTTCACAACTTGATACAATGTTACATTGAAGAGAGGCTATGAAATAATTTTATTCCAAAAAAATATCATATGAAGATGTTAAGAAAAAAATAAAAAAGGAATCTATGTGCATTTTATTTGTTAATCTTGAAACCAACTAACCTCTACCAACGAATTGTGAACATATTAGTATTGATTGATGTGTTCATGAAGAGATGAAAAATAACTTTTAGGATAGGTGGTGGATGGTGTTTGATGAGCCTTCATACAATAATAATGAGGTCCCATTATACTTTTTGATAAAATTATATTGTGGGTTTATGTTGTAATAAATTCCAAACTTTTTTTACATGAAGGCCTCCCAAGGTAGGGGAGGTGGGTCTTCATTCGATAGACCTAGTGATAGATAAGACTAAAACCATAATAACCAAGATTAGAGAAATATAAGGACAATATCACATGCCTCTCTTCTTAAAATTTTGCATCGTAACATACAGATTTACATCCTTGAAGTGATTGTGAGGTATGAAACAAGTTATTATTGAGCATGGTATGCATACATTTAAGACTTATACTCAACCTTTATGTGGTACTAGTGGTAGTGGTGGTGTTGGTATTGGTGGTAGTGGTAGTGATAGTATTAGTTTTGGTGGTGTTGGTATAAGTGATAGTATCGCTCCTCCTATTCATGTTACATTTTTTGTGTAATCTTTCACATCATGTCGGAGGAAGTGCATGAGACCTCCTAGTCAAGTGTGACATACACATAATACATTTATGGAGACTAGCATACCAGAGTGTATGCCACTTGTAGATGCTTCTACAGTGCATAACACAAGCATGCTAGACACTAGCATGTCAGAGTATATGTCACCCATAGATTCTTCAATAGTTTATGACACTAGCATGCCAAACACTTTGCCAGATATACTATCTTCACCAAATCATATTAGAATATGTCAAACTATTTTTTCATAGTTATCAACTTCACCATCTGTATTTGATACACAGGTTTAATTTTAATTATAGTTTGTTTATATTTGTAAAAGAATATTAAGTTTAATTTATATTATGTGTTTACTTAATTGACTAATTTATTTGATTGAACTTGTTATTTGTTGCTTGTATAGATGATTGGTGATATTTTTGGTAGTTTAGCAGGCCTTGAATCTATTGCAGAGGCTACAATTAGCATAGGTATACCCTATACATAGGTTTGAAATTTTTTAAATTACATATTTATTCATGTATATATTTATTATCTTTTGAACAAGAACTATATTTTAAGATATTTATTATAGTCATATATTTTTACCATGTTCATTGGATTCACACATTATTTAGTTATTGGTTTTATAGATTATGATGGATTCTATGATCACCCCTCATTAATGAGAATAATTTTTGTTGATGTTGCAACTACATCAAATAATCCACTATCTTTATAGTAGGTCAAGATTGAGGGATGAAGATTGGTGAGAAAAAATAGTGAAATTATTCTATCTTTAAATAATGATATGTTATGTCATATTTACATAATTATATGCACATCTAGATCTAATGATATATGTATGCTCCATAGGATTTCCCATCATGGGTTTATATGTGGTTTTATATCCATAGAAAACCAATTAGATGGAATACAGTGAGTGTAGAATGATTTTACAAAATTTTGCTCTTGAAAATTTTATCAAAATTTCAATATACAATTTTAATGCACTAATTTTAATATTTCATATATTGTGCAAACATAATAATTTCTAGTGGTTGTCAATGAAATATTGGATGACTCACATGTTGAGAGGAGAGTCTATCCTCAAATTGAGGCATCCAAAACCCCTGACTCTATGTCTATGCCAATAAAGTGCAATTTATTTAGAAGCAATGAAGAATAGGATAGCTAGCTATTGTGACAAGGGTTTAGTTGTAGGCACAATTGATTTTGTATGCTGATATGGCCCATATGGTATACCTATATGGTGCATTTTGTCTATGTACATGTTATGGTCTAATTTTTTCTTGATATATGTTATATTATTTATGTTAAATTATGACATATAACTTTGTATGTATCATATATATACTATTAGACAATATGATTCCTTTACCTATGCATTTTTTCTATTTAGATCATTTAATGTTTACACATATTATTGATCAATGATCATTATTACTTCACATGAGTTCTAAAAAAATTGCATTATTCTCTAAGTTAGGTGCTTCATCATTATATATATATTCTACATTTACATGTGATATTTACTATTCACTTATTTCATTTATATTTAATTACATATCAATTTGTAATTGTGATGTAAGTGGATTTGTGATCAATTTCATGGACATGTAAATATTATAAATTATACTTGATCATAGTTGTTAGGAGATCTAGAGATGCTAGAGAAATTTATTCTTTATTTGTTTCATTTACATTTAATTACATATCAATTTAAAATTTTGATGTAAGTAGACTTCTGATAAATTTCAAGGATGTAAATAGTATATGTTTTACTTGATCATAGTTGTTAGGAAGTCTATTGATGTAGGAGTAATTTACTGTTTACTTGTTTCATTTACATTTAATTAAATAACAATTTGTAATTGTGATGTAAGCGGACTTTTGATCAATTTCAAAGATGTAAATATTATAACTTGTATTTGATCATAGTTGTTAGTAGGTCTAATGATCATGCAAGAGCATCCTAAAAACATGTAATAAGGTCCTTGTTTAAGTGTATTAGAGGTCCTATAGCTTACATTTACTCAATAAGAGGTCTCATTTGGCCTTCAAAGAGTGAAATATAGATCCTAGATGGTACTTTGGTGTTTTCCCACCAAAAGTTCAATTTGAATTTTCAAATATGAAAATGTAAAGTCGTGGATAAATTTTAATGCTTTGTAAATTATTAAGAATCTAATAAGTGTAGAATTGCATTCTATGTGTCTATAAAGGGTTCTAACTATCCTGAAGATTAAAGTGGTTTTAGGTTAAATGAGAATGAAAATTTGCAATTATGACTGACTAATTTTATGAAAACTCTGATATCTCAGTGTTCTTGATAGCGAGATGGGAATTTCTATTGGAATTTAATCCATATTATGTGAAAGAGATGAAGCATCGAATGTGCAGAAAACACAAAATTTTATCAATCATAATAAAATAATTTTATTTATCTGAATCATTACAATATATAGGAATATGCTTCTAAAAATAGGTTGGTTTTTTTAACCACTAACAAATACCATCACTAAAAACTCTTGTGCAAAATCACTACATGATTTACGCAACCCAATAAGGTAATTAACTAAATTACCTATGTTAGGACTAAATCCCAACATTCCCCCATTAGTTCTAACATGGGGTGAGAAAACAAACGTTTACTTTTCCCCCATGATTGTGGACATTGGGTTTACCCAAAAATGTGTCAATTATAAACATACAATTTTAAAAATCCTGCCTTATTGAAAATTGCCTTTCAAAACTTATTTAAAGCTGAAAATTTTTAAAAACAACTTGACTCTCAAAAACTCTAGACAATATAAAAATGACTTTAATTATTAACACAATTATGACACAAGACAAGATTATAGACATGACATTATTAGAACAATAAAATTCCCAACTTAAAAGACTCTTAAAACTATAACTTAAAATTAATAAAAGAAAAAGAAAACTAAATATAAATTAAAAACTTAAAAATAAAATAAAATATAACTCAATAAACAAATTTTAATAACTATTATAGACGATAAAATCTAAAACCTAGTATAAAAATAAAATAAATCAAGCATAATATATAAAATCATTAAATAACAATAAAATGAAATACTTTAAAAATATTTAAAAACAAATATTTTCATAATAAAACCATTAAATCATAAAAACTAAGTGTAAAAACCCAAACCTTAAAAAATAAAACCAAAATATAAATGTAAAAAAAAAACTATGAAATAACATATATAATATTAAATATAAAACTAAATTAAAACTTAATAATAATAATAATAATAATAATAATAATAATAATAATAATAATAATAATAATAATAATAATAATAATAATAATAATAATAATAATAATAATAATAATAATAACAACAACAACTACCAAATACTTTTTTGAGAAAATAGACATACCTAAAAAAACAAAACTGCTGAAAAAAATAAAAACCTAAAGACCAAAAGAAACAAATCTTTTATTTCCTTCACCTTAGAGATGAGGAAGATGAATGGTGGCAACATGTCAGGTGCTTAGATGGCAGGTGGGATGGTTGGAGGGATGACAGTCTTAGAGAGAATGATGTCATGCCATGCATTAGATTGCCTTTGAGTTGGATCAAGAGAAAGCTATTATCATGGATGAAGATAATGAGAGCCAGAGTAGATATGCTTGAACCAGAAATCTAATATATAATAAGAAGATGCATGATAAAGGATAACTCACCATTGAGTGATGTAGGTCACTATGAATGGATCTTGTTCACTGAGACCAAGAGCTTACTGAAGTTGGACACTAAATTCCATTGCTGAGGTGTGGCTCTCTGATTGATGTTTTCAGATATCTAATTTTATGACATAGTCATTGCCTTCCTATAAGTCAAATAATGCACAGACTCTTTTTTTAATTTCTTTTATATGTCTTTTTCTTTTTTCTTTTTTTTTTTAATTTTCTTTTTCTTTTCTTTTTTAAATAGATATCCTTTTTTTTAAATATATACCATTTTTTTAATATACATTTTTCAAAATTCATATAATGAACAATTTCAAAATACACAGACAAACCAAAAATTAGAAATCTAAAACTATTTTTTTCTCAGAAATGCTTACTGAGAATAGGATGGGTGAAAGATACTATGAATAGGGTGGAAGCCTGAGAGGAAAATGTAGATGGGTGATGAAGCTAATGGGTTCACACATGGTCTACACTACTAGACTATTGGCAGTGTGTAATAAGGTGTGAATGGATAGGCAAGTGTTGTTGCATGTGGTTTGCACTACAACACCACTCAAAAATCCATTTTGATGAAATAAACAACCAAATGGAAGGTACAGAGTCTTGGGAAAGCCTAATTTGATACTAGTGTTAGAATTTAATTCATATTATGTGAAAGAGCCAAAGGTTTGAATGTGCAGAACACACAAAATTTTGTCATCCACAATTGAATAATTTTATTAATCTGAAACATTACAATATATAGTAATATGCTTCTAACAATATTCTAACAATAGTTTAGTTTTTTTATCCACTAACAACTACTATCCCTAAAACCTCTCATGCAAAATCACCACATCATTTACACAACCCAATAATGTAATTAACTAAATTACCTATGTTAGGACTAAATCCCAACAAATTTTGCCTCAAAATTTTCAAATATGAATCTATAAAGGTGAAGTAAAGTTTGGATCACCTTTTTTATGCCTGTATAGACTTCCTAGGGGCACTTTTTACAATTGGAAAGGAGTATTTTACGTTTTGACCTATTAGTAGCTATTAGGCCTACTAAGTGCAAAACAAGGTTTTGTTATAAAAAGACCTTTAATTTTATTTATAAATAGTGAAAACCCTTAATATTTGGTATGTAGCTTGTAGGTTGATTAAGGCAAGTGTTCAAATCTGTTTCAATTAGTATTTTGACTTAAGTGATTTATTAGGCCTAAAAGCCTAAAACTGGGTTTTAGAGTTTTTGACCTAATCTCTTAAGAAATGAAAAATTCAAATTGGTTTATTACTCATTTTAAAATAATATTATAATATTACATACTTAATTAAACCATATATATTGATAAGATATTTCAGAATTAAAAAATAGTCTAATTGAAACTCATTAAAAATCAAACATAGTTCAAGAGTGTGTTCAAATTGAAAGAGTAATAAGTACTAAATGTCATCAAGTGATGTAGGAGCATCATCCATCAGGGTGTACATAGTATGTTTTTTGTAATAAATAGACTATCATGGATTCAATTTGTTTGTAATACATACACACCTTACCTTTCAAGTTTCAAGCAATTCAAAGCTTTAGACAATTCGTCAGATCCTCCTCCAACTTTGGTCATCCATTACAACATAAATGTGAGGGATAGAGACTAGATATCAGCTCCTAAACATGCATCAATGATTCCTCTAATAAATCTTAAGAGGATTTCATCTCGCTCAAGATGGATGAGATGCACTAATGAAGTTTATCTTGCGACCAAATCTCTCAGAATAGGGAAAAAGTCAGTCAGTGGGGGTCGTATATTCTAAATCATTAGCCCAATTTATGAGTCATCTACTTAGACATGTTTGGATAGATGTTTTAAGGTTAGAATAACCATTGTCCAGTCTTGATCAGACCCCAAGGGAAAATTTTGAAGTTGGTCAGAGGCATCCCTTAAGAGAACTCACTCATCTCTGAGTGTGAAAAATGAGCAAACTTATGTCATGCATTACATCATAACCATGAGGGACAGAGACAAGATGTCAAATCCTACACATGAATGGATGAGTCCTTTAAGAAATCCTAGGAGGATTTTATCTAACTCAATATGAATGAGATGTAGTAATGAGGTTTCTCTCATGGCCAAATCTTTTAGAACGAGCCAAAAGTTGGTTAGCAGAGGCCCTATATTATGAATCATTAGCCCAATCAACCAAACTTCTATGAAAACACATATAGATAGAAATTTTAAGGATATAATGACTCTTATACAGTCTCAGTCAGACCTTAGGAGTGAAGGTTACAATATATTGAAGGCATCCCTTAAGATAATTCACTCATCTCTAAGTGTACAAAATGATCAAACTTCCATCGCATATTATAGCATAACAATGATGAATAGATATGATCATTTAACTCTTACACATGAACAAAAAATTCCTCTAATAAATACTAGGATTATTTTATCTAACTCAAAATTGATGAGACATAAAAATGAGGTTTCTCTCATGGCCAAATCTCTTAGAACTGGCCAAAAGTTGCTCAACAAGGGTCTTATATTCTAACTCATTAGCCCAATCGATGAACCATCTATGAAAACACATCCATATAAGAATTTTAAGGATAGAATGATTATTGTAGGGTCTTGGTCAAACCTTGAGATTGAAGGTTGTTGTTTTTTAGAGGCATCCCTTAAGAGAATTCACTTGTTCATGAATGTGCAAAATGAGCAAACTTTCATCATTCATTGCAACATAATTGTGAGGGGTAGAGATGAGCCATCAGATCCTACATATGCAAGAATGAGTTCTCTAAAAAATATCAGGAGGATTTTATCTAATTCAAGATGAATGAAATGTGGTAATGAGGTTTCTCTCACAACCAAATCTCTCAAAATGGACCAAAAGTTGATAAGTGGGGGTCGTATATTCTCACTCATTAGCCCAATTGATTAATTATCTATGTAGACACATTTGAATATGCATTTTAAATTTTAAATTTTCATTATCTAGTCCTTATCATACCTTAGGAGTGAAGTTTGTCTGAGGCATCCCTTAAGGGAATTCACTTGTCCCTAAGTGTGCAAAATGAGCAAACTTTCATTGTGCATTGCAACATAACTGTGAGGGATAGATATGAAATGTTAACTCTTACATGTGCATAAATGAGACCTATAAGAAATCCTAGGAAGATTTTATCTAACACAAGATGGATGAGACATAGAAATAAGATTTTTCTAATGGCCAAATCTAGATAGGCATTTCAATGCTATAATGGCTATTTTTTGGTCTTGGATAGGCCCTAGGAGCAAAGGTTACAGTTGGTCAGAAGCATCTTTTAAGATAATTCACTCATCTCTAAGTGTTAAAAATGAGAAAAATCCCATCATGCATTGTGGCATAACCATGAGGGATAGATACAAGTCGTCAGCTCCTACACATGCACAGATGAATCTTTTAATGAAGCCTATGAGTATTTTATCTAAATTGAGATGGATGAGATGCTACACAAGGTTTCTCTCATGGATAAATCTCTTAGAACTAGCCAAAAGTTTATCAGCAAGGGTCATTTATTATGACTCATTAGCATTTTAAGGCTATAATAGCCATTATCTTGTCTTGATTGGGCCCTAAGAGTGAAGGTTTTAGTTGGTTAGAGACAGTCCTTAAGAAATTCACTTGTCCTTGAGTGTGAAAAATGAGCAAGCTTCCATCACGCATTATAAGAGAACCATGAGGGCCATAAATGAATCATCATTTCCTACATATGAATTTATGATTATTCTAATAAATATCATGAATATTTTATCTAACTCAATATGAATGAGACGTGTCAATAAGGTTTCTCTCATGACCAAATATCTTAGAACAAGGCAAAATTTGGTTAGCAAGGGTTGTATATTTTGACTCATTAGCCTAATAGACAAACCATCTACACAAACACATTTGGATAGGAATTTTAAGGCTAGAACATCTATTATTCAGTCTCAATCAAGCCCTGAGAGTAAAGATTATATTAGGTCAGAGGCATCCCTTAAGAAAATTCACTCATCTCTGAGTGTGAAAAATGAGAAAATTTCCATCATGTGTTATAGGATAACTATGAGGGATGTTAGAATAATTAATTAATCCTAGCCTATTGTAATAAATATCTCAAGGTATTACACCTTGGTTAACCTAGGTTAGTTAAATGGGGTATTTCTTAGATGTGTGGTTAGTTATTGAGATTCATAATCTCTTACAGATTAGGATAACTAATCTCACTTAGTATTGTATAAATAAGCACCTCTTATAGTGTTTTTGTTAATTTAGTTAATTCAATTTCTTTCTAGATTTCATTTGGTATCCCATCTCTCTACTCATACCAGCGCTCTTGGAAGCTAAAAAGGTGAAAAAAACAAAATTCGATCTTTCCTCTCTTTACAAAGATTAAAAATCAATATTTTTTTGCTACTAGATGTAATTTTTTATTAAAGAGGAACTAAAACTTGCTTTCATTCATACTGAGGAAATCAACAAGATTTTTTTCACTTGTGTTGACTTTTTTTAGTCCATGGTGAAATTATGGTTCTAATGAGTGGTAAATCAAAATATTTATAACTTTTGAATCGTAACTCAATTTTGAGTTCTATTATTTTCAAAAGTGCATATTTTCTTATTCTCTATATATTAGAGTCATTAAATTGTAAAAAATCAATAAGAAAAATATAACCCTTTTTGCTCCTTGGATGGATTTTTAGTTGAAAATAACATTCAATTTTTCATTGCATTTTTAGATGCATTTTTAGCATAGTCTAATGTCCTTTGTGTGTTTGTGTGTGATTTTTCATCTTTGTGTATTTCTTTTTGTATTTTATTTATATTTTGAAAATGCACATTTCATTTTTGTACTTAACAACACACTTGTAGTTTGTCATACATATCTTGAAAAATGTTTGTTTTTTGACCACATTTTGTGCTTCTCAACACACAATTACTTCATGATGATAATTATGCATCATGGAAAACAAAATTACAAACACATTTAGAGTTTGAATATTTTTGGTCAGTAGTAGAAGTCATATGGGTTATACATGCAATAGATGTTGATTAGTAATATAAATATGACAAAGCTAAGTTAATAATCATGTTTGGAGTTTCAGATAAAGTATAACCTCATATCTATAATGCTACAACTGTAAAATATGCTTGGGATAAACTTAAAATAACATATAAAGATAAGAATCAAAATCAAATCCTACATCTTCAGAGCCAATTGCACACTCTCAACTCAAACCATATGAAAATGTAGAATCATTCCTTAGAAGGGTTACAACTTTGTGGGCTTCACTTTAATCTTTGGGTGAATTGATGACAACTAATTCTCTAGTCCCTATAGTTCTTAGAGCACTACCCCTACATATAGGATCTTTGTGACCACTTTGAATGTCACAGGACAAAAACCAACCTTTGAGGTGTTGGTAAATTTTTGACAACAAGAGGAAGCTATGTATAATTTAGAGGAAGTAGATGATGAGCATGCACTCACATCAAATCAAAAGGGGAAGAAACCCATGAAGGGTTCAAAGTAGAATAAATAACAAAACCAACAAAGGAACAATTCACATTCTCTTAAAGCATGTCAAATTTTTGGAAAATAGGTACATGACTTAAAACATTGTTGGTATAACACATTTCAATAGGGCTCATCAAGGAAGAAGTCTTCTTTTAACAAATCACCACAAATAGAAAAGAAGCAACCACAACAACAAAGTAGGTGGAAACAAAAAAATTCCAAGCCTAAACAACATGGTAATGTTACTAAAGACAATGATTCTTCAAATGAGGAATATGGTTTAGCTACTCAAACACATGAGTCTACCAATCATCCAAGTGTAGTTTGGTATGTTGATTTAGGAGCAACCAGACACATGATAGGTTGAAAAGACTAGTTTTCTACTTTGACAAAATTAGAATCAAATGGAAATGTGTCATTTGGAGATGATACCTCAT
The DNA here is from genome assembly GCA_037957365.1 of Torreya grandis. NCBI lineage: Eukaryota > Viridiplantae > Streptophyta > Pinopsida > Cupressales > Taxaceae > Torreya > Torreya grandis. The sequence goes on along the minus strand of JARHVA010011276.1, from coordinate 30,010 downwards.
ATATAATACAAGGAAATGGTGACATCAAACTTCAACTTGGAAATAGGAATTACAACATTTCAAATGTTCTTTATTCTCTAAGACTTACAAAAAATCTATTATCTATTAATCAACTACTTGACCACAACCTCATGGTTGAATTTGATTGCCAAAATGGTCAAAAGTTTTACCACATCAAAGACAAGTCTATGAATTTCAAAGTGATTTCCAAGGCTTTCAATGTTGGTAAAATGTTTCATCTTGATTTTTTTCAAAATGATCATCAAGTACTTATGGTCAAAGATACAGAACTAGGTAATTTGTTGCGTAAAATATATGATTACTTGAGTTATGATTATTTGGTTTAATTGAGTAAAAAATATATGGTTTTTGGTCTTCCCAAACTCAATCAATCTTCTGATACATGTACTAGTTGCTTACCAGGAAAACAATAAAGAGCCCCTTTTGGAAAGATTGAGTATCAATCACTTGGTAAGTTGGACTTGGAACACACTGATATTTGTAGATATTTTTCTCCTTGTCTTAAAGGGTATAAATACTTTCAACTTTTTGTTGATGACTACTCATGAAAAATGTGGGTATATTTATTGAAGACTAAGGATCAAGATTTTTAAGTCTTCAAATAATTCAAGGCCATAGTTGAAAATGAAACTGGTAGGAAAATTAAGACCCTCTACTTATATCATGGGGGGAATATACTAGTAAATAATTCTCAACCTATCTTAGTGTGAATGGAATTAGTTGACAACTAAAAGTTCCATATTCACCTCAGTAAAATGGAATTGTAGAATGGCATAACAAATTCATTGTGGAAATTTTTCACAGCATGTTTGAGGATGCAAAATCACCTAATACATATTGGGTAGAAGCTTGTCACACTGTAGTTTACTTGTCAAATAGGTCACCCACCAAATGTATTGATGGAATCAGACCACATAAAGCTTGGACAGGGAATAAACCAAAGGTAACTCACCTACGAGTTGTTGGTTTTAAGGCATATATTCATATTTCTAAGAAGAAAAAAAAAGTTAGATAATAAAATAAAGGAATGTATTTTTGTGGGATATAGTGCACAATTAAAGGCATACAAGCTACTTGATCCAAAAATAAAGAAGGTACTAATTAGCATCAATGTAGTGTTAGATGAAAAGATTAGAATTAATCCACATTATATATAAGTAAATCATACAAGCAAAATTCCTATAGTATTTTTAGATAGTGATGGTGAAAGTAAAAATGAAAATGGTTAAATATGCCTTCCAACACCACCACCTAAAGTTCAATATATTCCCATGTGGTATAAAAGTAATATATGAGATGCTAACTTGAATAGAGTAAAAGATACATCTAATTCAAGACTGAGGACTTTAAGCATGGTTTGAGAAGAGGTTAATATGTCCCTTATGAGCATTATGCAAGAAACATATGAGCCCTCTAGATTAATATAATCCCTACAGTCTATACCTTGAAAAGATGTCATAAATGCAAAATATTAGTCACTAATGAAGAATAACACTTGGCAACTTGTTGAACTTCCACCAGGGAAGAAGCCTATTAGATACAAATGGGTATTTAAGACTAGGTATTAATCAGATGATAATATTGATAAGTATAAGGCAAGGCTTGTTGTAAAAGGGTATGCTCAGAAAAAAAGCATTGACTATGAGGAGACTTTTGCTCCCATAGCTAAGATAAAGATTTTTTGAATGGTTTTTGCTATGATTTCATAGTTTGGATGGAAAGTCTATCAAATGGAAGTAAAAAGTGTCTTTCTCAATGGAGACTTGAAAGATTAAGTTTACATGACTCAACCTGAAGGATTTGTGGCACCTAATTAGGAATAGAAACTATGTAGACTTATCAGGTCTCTTTATGGGATAAAACAAGCTCCTCGACCCTGGTACATTAAGATAAATATCTCATAGAACATGGATTCAATAGGAGTCCATATGATATTAACCACTACATAAAATAGCATGGGGGGGGGGGGAGGTTATGGTGATTACTTATGTCAATGATCTAGTTATCACTGGAAACATGGTGAAGATGATCAATACAACTAAGAATGATCTCAAGCTATCATTCGACATGACAGATCTTGGAATGCTACATTATTGTCTTGGTTTGGAGGTATGGTAGAGGAAACATTACATTTTTGTTTCATATATGAAGTATACCAAGACATTACTTGATAAATTTAGGTTGATGGATTGAAATCCTATTTCAATACCTATGAAGACAAGACTTTAGTTGTCCCATACAGATCCATCACCAGAAGTGAATGACAATCTCTATCGGTAGTTGATTGGGAGTCTCATTTAATTGGCATATACTAGGTCAAATATTATCTATGTTGTTAGCTATCTTTTTTAGTTCATGGAAGAAACAAAGGTAACACATTGGAAAGTAGTAAGGTGAGTATTGAGATACATCAGAGGTATAGTTGAGTATGGCCTAAAGCACAAGAAGAATGATAAGCACTCCTCATTTTTATAAGGTTATTTTTATAATTGTAATCATTTTGGTCATAGGGCTAGTGATTTTAGAGTTATACCTGAAAGGAGAACAAAATTTGTGAGCAAAAATTCATTTTCACCCTTATTAGATACAAATACAATATGCTATAACTGCAATAATTTTGGTTACATAGCTAAACAATGTAGAACAAACTTTGAAAGACCAAAAATACAAATTAAAAATAAAATCATGCCTCCCAGAGTGAACAAAGATTCACAAGTCTCTAAAAAAAGAGAAAATAATCCCAAAAAAAACCTTAGGATGTGTGGAAAGTGAAAGATCATAAATTTGAACAATCTATGAGTACTCAAACTATACTCTATGTCAAGGAGCAAAATTTATGGATAATAAATAGTGGTTTCTCAAAACACATGACTGGTGACAATAACAAGTTCATCAAACTGAGTAAATGTAAGGAAGGATCTATTAGCTTAGGAGATAATATTGTAGTAAAAATCCATGGTAAAGGAACCTTGAATATAGATGGAAAACTACCTACACATGATGTCTTTTATGTTGAAATATTGAAACATAATCTACTAAATGTCAGTCAAATGTGTGACAATGGATATAAGGTCACATTTAATTCAGTAGGTTGTAAGAAAAGGATATCTAGAAGATTATTTGTAAAAGGGAAAAGAACTGAAAGCAATTTCTATAATCTAAGTGAAGTGAATGGTAATAGTTGCCTAATAGGAAATATTGATGAGAGTTAGTTATGGCATAGAAAAATGGGTCATGTCAACTTTGATAAACTAGTAAAAGTGAGCTCAAATAAGTGTGTTAGACATATTCCTAAGATAATCAAACCTACAGACATGACTTGCAAGGAATGTCAGCAAGGCAAGCAAACAAGGGTCATATTTCAAATAAAGGAATATGCAACTACAAAGCCTTTAGATTTAGTTCATATTGATCTTTGTGATCCCACTAACACAAGAGGATCCAAAAGAGAAAGATACTTCATGTTGCTAATAGATAATTACTCAAGAATGACGTGTAACATTTTTCAAGGATAAGTCTCAGGCATTTAAAAGATTCAAGATCTTTAGGACCATGGTAGAGAATGATATTGGATCAAAAATCAAATGCTTAAGATCTAATAGAGGTTGTGAATTCACCTCAAATGACTTCATAGAATATTGTGAGAAGTATAGAATCAAAAGGCATTACTCTGTAGCAAAGACTCTATAGCAAAATAGAGTTTTTGAAAGAAGAACAAAATATCAAGGAGATGGACAAAAAATGATAAAATAGGCTAGGTTACTTGATGGATATTGGAGAGAAGTAGTACAAACAACATAATATACCTTAGATAGAGTTCAACTAAATGTAAATAGTGATAAAACCCCTATGAACTATGGTATGGAAATCCTACCTGTATTAAGTATTTTAGAGTGTTTGGTAGCAAATACTACATCAGGAGAAAAGAAGATAAGTTGGGAAGCTTTGAATCAAGATGTGATGAAGGAATATTTCTTGGTTTTTCCACTTAAATCAAAGCCTACATATGTTACAACAAAAGGCTAAAGAATATTGTATATAGTATCAATGTCAACATTGATGAAGGCTTGAAACATGTTAAATCTGACAAAGACATATGTGAATAAGAATCAGAGTATGAAGAAGAAGTAGCTAAAGAAGAGCCTAAAGAAGTAAATGAAAATCCACCTACAAGATTTGTTCACAAAGATCATCCTATAGAGCAAATCATTAGGAATAAAAATAGTATTTCAGATAAGGAGAAGATTTGCAATGAATAAGGAGCAAGTAAGTTTCACTCTAATACCTGAAATTGAGCCTAAGAATTATGTTGAAGCTAACAAGGATGAGAATTGGATAAAATCCATGTAGGAAGACCTAAGCCAAATTAAAAAGAACAAAACTTGGAAATTAGTTCCAAGACCTTCAAATAAGAATGTAATAGGTACAAAGTGGGTCTTTAAAAACAAACTCAATGAGGATGAAATTGTTATAAGGAATAAGTCTAGATTGGTGTGCAAAAGATATGCACAGGTTGAAGGTATAAATTTTGAGAAAACATTTGCTCTAGTTTCTAGATTTGAAGCCATAATAATGTTTCTAGCATTTTTCATTTATAATAAATTCAAAGTCTATCAAATGGATGTCAAGTCTACTTTCTTGAATGGGAACCTAGAAGAGGAAGTATACATAAAATAACCTGAAGGTTTTCAATTGTCAGAAGAACAAGATTATGTTTGTAGACTAAAAAAAACTATGTATGGTCTAAAATAAGCACCTAAATCATGGTATTCAAGATTAGACTAGTACTTTCAACAAAAAGGATTCAATAAAGGCTATGCAAATAAAAATTTATACTTCAAATTAGAAGGTGAGCATATGTTAATTATTTTTGTATATGTAGATAATATCATTTGTAATGGTAGCAACAACAAAATGTGCAAATAATTTTCTACTCAAATGCAAAATTAGTTTGAGATGTCTATGCTTGGAGAACTTTCTTTCTTCCTTGGTCCATAGATAACACAAACTGGTGAAGGGATATTTATATCTCAAACCATGTATGCTAAGGAAATGCTCAAGAAGTTTGCAATAGAAAACAACAAACCAGTATGTACTCCCATGATAACTGGTTGTAAGTTGAACAAAAAGTATGAGTCCCTTGATGCAAATCAGTTTTTGTATAGATCAATGATAGGTATATCATTATACCTCATTACATTAAGACCAAATATCATGCAAGTAGTGTGCATGGTTGCAAGATTTCAAACTAATCCCAAATAATTACATGCCAATGTAGTGAAAATAATCTTTAGATATATCAAGAGTACAATTGACTATGGCCTATGTTATCTTAAAGATGAATATTTCACTTTGACAACATATATAGATGTTGATTGGGCAAGAAGTGTGGATGATAAAAGAACCACTAGTGGTGGTACATTTTTCCTTGGAAACAAACTTGTTTCATTGCTAAGAAAAAAGCAAGAGTGAGTTACTCTTTATATATCGGAAGCAGAGGATGTTGAAGCAGTGGTATGTTGCACTCAAGTCTTGTGGATGAAGAAAACACTTGAAGACATCAAGGTATAATACAAATCACCTATCTCTATTCTTTGTCACAATTAAAGTGCTATTAACATATCAAATAATCCAGTTATGCACTTTAGAACTAAGCACATATCAATCAAGTATCACTTCATAAGAGAAAAAGATGTAGATCAAGAGGTCACAATGGAATATGTGCCAACAAGGATCAATTTGCAAACATATTCACCAAACCTATTCCTAAGGAATAATTTGAGTATTTGAGGTAGAAATTAGGAGTGGTTACTTCTACATCACACCACTAGATCTTAATAATAGAGCATGAGTCTAGGGGGAGGATCAAATAAACTTTGTTAATACTTGGAAGAATAGAGAAAAGGCAAATCAGATATGCATATTTTTAAAAATTTCTAATGAGTTGATGTTTGCATATTCTTAGACAAACTCCTTTATCTAATAAATGGGGAGAAAATTTTGGATAAATAGTGAGAAATTTGGAATCCATTTGTCATTGATGTCAAAGGGGGAGAAAAAGTGCAAATGGTATCTATAAAAGCTTTATGTTTATCAAAGAAGGAGCAAAGCATGTGTCCAAGGTGTGTTTAGTAAAATGTTCCATTTTCTAACAAGGATAAAGTTTGGTATGAAAAACTTCAACTCACATTCATCAAAAACCAATTCAAGTATAGTCAATGCCAAAGGAAGAGAAGAGCATGTATTATAAAATTAGAGCATTTATTTTGCCATCAATGACAAAGGGGGAGATTGTTGGCAATATGATTGTAACTGATGTCAAAAGGAAGATAGTTAGCACTATGGATGTCATTGATGTCAAGAGAATTAGTCACATATAATATTGATGGAGAGAAGGCCATTTTTTATAATAGTACAAGATACGATATTATCATATAAAGTTGTCATACTTTTACATAGACTATTTTTGGATGTTTGTAAAGAAATTGATAGAAGATCCATTATGGGTTTTCAAGTGTATCTCATATATATGGTCTATAGGTTCAGATGAAGAGAAATGAGATCAGAATGATTTATCTTTACTCTCAACCATTACTAGGGTTTCTCAGTAAAACCCTATTAGTTTTAGTCATGACATTCACAAGATTTTCTATTTCTATTTTGACTAGATATAGATGGGAATTGATCGCTTAAGTTATAATTTAATCCTTTCACATCATTGTGAAACTAATCCCTTTGACCTAGCAATTACCAACTTGGAGTAGTGATAAAAGACTTTAATATTCTTAAGTCCTTGACTTAATATTTGTCTGAGTTTGATCAATGGTGATCACTTAATCACATGATGAAGATCCATTGATGCACATAAAATTCAATAAGTCAAAAAACTTGAGAATGGATGTATTGATGACATGTGTCATGATCATGGAGCTTTAGCAATAGATTTATGGTGCAATTTAAATTTAAATAACTAATAATTAATGTGAAGGTGTGAAGTGTCTCAATAGTAGGAACTGACAGTAATATGCAGAAGTCACGCGAGGATGCTAAGTGTCACAAGTATGGGGACTAATAATGTGTAGAAGGCATGCAAGGATGCCAAGTGTCACAATCATAGGTTTTGACAATGTGTAGAAGGCACATGAGGGTGCCAAGTGTCACAAGCATAGGGATTGATGGTAAAGTGCTTAGAAGGCACATGAGAGTGCCAAGTGTCTTAATGTCAAGAGACTGAGACAAAGATCAATTTTTTTGACTTAAATCTAAAGATTTAAAGTTCAGAAGATCACAAGGATCTAATGGAAATCATGAGATTTATCTAATGCTTATGTTTTAAAGTTGGGATAATTGAATGAGGATCATCGGATCATGACATGAAACTTAAGATCAATGGTCAATATTTTTTCATCTCAATGGTCACATGACATAACACTCAGGTAATTTGCATTATATGACATAGAGAATGATATAGATTTATGTAATTGATCCAAGTTGAATAAAATGGTATGTGTATCAAAACTAGAGCCTGATATATGTTAAATATAGTAAAAGATAGAGAATTATGGTGGTAGTGTGTGAATTCAAGAAGCGGGAAACTTATCATTAAATAAATATGAACTGAGTTCCAAAACAAATGGAGCATGATGTGTTAAAAACTAAAGTGAACACATAGAATATGTGAGACCTAGATCCAATGCATATATGCATCATCTAGGATATACACTAAGTGTGAAATGGATTTGAATTGAGAGGGAGAGAGGTAGAGAGGAAGATAGAGAAGAAGTGTAGAGTATGAGCAATTACATAACATGCCTATAACATAGAACTAGATTCATTTTTGAATTAATTTTTGTAATCAAGAGTTATAGTACCATAATGTATCTGATTGGTGGGTGCCATTAGAAGATATGAATTGGTGCTCATTCAGGGTGTGGGTGCTTCCTTAGATTAGGTGCTATTAAATTAGGTGATTGGTGTCTCTTTAGGGTCAATTCCCTTAAACATTATAAAAATTGAGGTTTTGATTGTGAAATTGGATTAGAATAGTAGATTCTAATAACTATTCTCACCTTGGTTTTTTCCATACTAGGTTTTTCATGTACACTAAGTGTTGTATTTATTTGTGTGTGTGTGATCTTTGCATATACTTTTTAATTTACATTAAAAGTATTAAAGGAATAATTTTAATCAATCTACTGATTCACCCCCTAGTAGATAGTTATGTTCCAATAAGAATTCAAGCTTTATATGTTAGCTTACTCACTATGGATTCCATTATTACTCGTCTCGCCACATTACTATTTTTTACTTTTATTATCTATTACCTTAAATGCATTAAATAGATTACTTACTATTTTACTATTTATTACCTCTATGTTGTATGTTATTAACCCAAAATTATGCATCATAGGGTTTATTTTTTACATATTCATTAAATGAACAAATAGTTGTGTTGAGTGTGGAGCCATATGGGGCTATCACATGACCATTTTGGTGTACTTTGGGGGCCTAAAGAGCTCGAAGAATGTGGGGAGCACATTTTTCCTCCACTCCTCATGTAGTGAATGCTATCAAATGTTTATTTAATATATTTTCATGTATACTTCCGTACTTTTTAGAAGTGAGATTGATTTCCTTATTCTAGGGAATTAATTGTATTTAATATTTATATAATGCATTAGGAGAAAAATTATTAAATGATGTATTTAATAATTTTCATGATGCATTAGATGAAAACTATTAAATGTTGCATTTGCTTATTTCTATGATGCATTAGGGGGATAAAAATTATTAAATGAGGCATTTAATAATTCCTTGATGCATTATGGAAGTGTGTTGAACTTCCACATGGGAAGTTGTGCTATTTGGTGGAGAATGGCATCTTCCTCTTGGATGGGCCTTTTGCTATGCATTGGAAGGTGGAAACTTGATGTGTCACCTTGTGGATAATGACTCCTTAGATGAGGATGGTGATTTTCTCCTTGGGAGGATGATTTCTACATCATTTATTACTTATACAGGGTGTGGAGTGACCTTTTAGAGGTTGTTGATATTTATTATTTGTAGGTGTGGCTTTTGAAAAGAGATTTACAAAGTGTAGGTTATTTTCAAAGTGTAGGTGTTCATTTATAGGGTGTGGTTTAGCGTCTTGTGAGGTACATTATTGTTCAAGTGCAGGTGAAAGTGTAGCTATTTATGCAACATTTTCTATAGAAGATTTTTCTATCTTTATGAGAGTTCATTGTAATCTTGTTTCAGATTATTGATTTATTTTGAAGACTTTCTTGGTGGATGTAGCCCACATTAGGTGAACCATGGTATATCTATGTTATGTGTTATTATTGGTTTTGATTCTTGCCAATTATGCTTTTATTAATCTGTGGTTCGAAGGAATTGTTTCCACATAATTAAATCTAATTTTCACACTTTTAAAATATGGTTTTATGATTTTATGGTGATTAAAATTTGATTTAAATTCACTTAATTTATAACAATTGGTATTATATCTTTGGTGGTGTTTCAACTAAAGTGGTAAATTACAAGAAAAGTTATTAGCTTGAGTGGGAGCTATGGGAGAAGAAATTAGATTCATAGTTGATAAATTTTATGGTAAAAATTTTAGTTTGTGGAAAATGCAGATAGAGGATTACTTGTATTAGAAGAAACTTCAACTTTCCTTGGAGGGAAAAGGAGGACACCTATAAGTATGAGTGATGTAAATTAGACATTACTTGATAGAAAGGCATTGGGAGCCATATGATTATACCTTGTATCTTATGTTTCATTTAACATTGTAGATCAAACATCTACAAAGCATTTCATGGATATACTTGGAGAATTGTAAGAGAAATCTTTGACTTCAAATTAAAAAAATCTTATGAAAAGATTGTTTAACATGAAAATGTCTAAGAATGGTTCTACTATTAATCATTTAAATGATTTTAATATGGTTTTAAGTATGGTCACTTCAGTTGAAATTAAGTTTGATGATGAAGTTAGAGATTTGTTAATTTTATGTTCTTTGCCAAATAGTTTGGTTATGGCTATGATTAATGTAGTCCCTGTTAAGGGAAGCTTGAATTTTGAGGAAGTTGTAGGTGTGATTCTTAGTGAGGAAATGTGAAAAGAAAAACATTAGTGAATCATTTTTAGGTAATATTTTGTCTATTGATACTAGAGAGAGGCAAAATGACAAGATCAAAGGCAACCGTGGAAAGTCAAAAGGTAGATCTAAATCAAGATCTAAAGCCAAGATGATATTCTGGCATTGTGGGAAGAGTGGACACTCAAAGAAGGATTGTTGGTCACATTGGGACAAGAAGAGAAACATGGAACAAATGAATGAGGTAAATGTGACATCAGGTAAAACTAGTTAGAATTCCTTAATTCTTTATTTGGATAAGTTTTTTGAGTCTTGGGTATTAGATTCAGGGGCTTTTTTTCATGCCACCCCACAGAGGTGTTATTTTTTTATTATGTTCAAAAGAATATAGGACATATATATCTTGGTGATGATGAACCATGTGAAATAGTAGGGAAATGTTCTATTCAATTGAAAATGTATAATGGGAACACGTGGCTACTTAAGGATGTCAGAAATGTGCCTATGCTGAGACAAAATTTGGTTTCAGTGGGGCAATTAGGTAGTGAAGGATGTTCAATTATATTTAATGTAGATTTTTTTAAATCTACCAAATGATCTCTTATGATTTCAAGAGGTAATAAATTTGGTACTTTGTATTTGACTAGTAGTGTTTATTCTTGTGATTTAGTTGTTGCAGATGGAGATGCAACTATGTGGCACTACAGTCTTGGTCATATGAGACATAAGGGCATGAAGATCTTAAAAGATAAGTTGCCTAGATTGAAATATCTAGATCTAGACTTTTATGAGGATTATGTGTATGGGAAATAGAAGCATGTTAAGTTTCTAAAAGTTGGACCTACAAAGAAAGAGCACAAGCTAGAGTTGGTACATTCAGATGTATGGGGACTAGCTCAGGTATCTTCTATTGGTGGTTCTAATTATTATGTCACTTTTATTGATGATGAATATAAGAAAGTTTGGATGTATTTTATTAAAAACAAATATGATGTATTTGACACTTTTAAGAAGTGGAAAGCCTTGGTTGAGAATGAAATAGGTCTCAAATTGAAATGTCTCATATCGGATAATGGAAGTGAGCATTGTAGTAATGATTTCTTTGATTATTGTTCAAAAAATGAAATCCATAGGCAAAGGATGGTTCCAAGAACTCCACAGCAGCATGGGGTGTCTGAAAGGATGAAAAAAATAATAATGGAATGTGCTAAGAGCATGAGGTTACATGCAGGGGTGTTTTTATAGTTTTGGGTAGAAGTAGTTAACATGGCAGTATATTTGATTAATAGAGGACCTTCTATGCCTTTGGATGGAGGCATTCTTGAATAAGCTTGGTCTGGTAAGAATGTTGATTATTCTTTTCTTAAAGTCTTTGGATGTGAGGCTTTTGCTCTCATCAAGAAAGAGAATAGGACCAAGTTAGAAGCTAAATCAGAGAAATGCACCTTTGTTAGATATGGTGAGGATGACTTTGGTTTTCATTTATGGAGCATTAAAGATAAAAAAATATTTTGGTCTAGAGATGTAGTCTTTAATGAAAAATTCATGTATAAGAATTAGTTGTAGGAATAGGAATAATAATAGAAAGAGTACATAGTATGAGATGACATTGTAGATGGTGAAGTATCTAATGAATCAGTTCAAGAATATTTTACACAAGGACCCCAAACTCCTATGGTAAGAATATCTTCTAGGGTAAGAAAAGCACCTAAACATTTTTCTACTTCTTTGAATTATTTGTTACTCACTAACAATGGAGAACCAGAGTGTTATGAGGAAGCAATGTAGGTTGATGCCAAGTTAAAATGGGAACAAGCCATGGATGAGGAGCATAGATCTCTCATGGAGAACCAAACATGGGATTTGGTAAGGCTACCCAAGGGTAAGAGTGCATTACCAAATAGGTGGATCTTTAGAATAAAATAAGAGGATCAAGGGAGAAAAAGGTATAAGGCTGGGATGGTGGTCAAGGGGTTTGCACAAAAGTTAGGTATTGATTTTGATGATATTTTCTCTCTTTTTTAAAAATGACTTCTATTAGGACTGTTTTTGCTTTAGTTACAATTGAAGATTTTCACTTAGAATAGTTAGATGTGAAAACTAATTTTCTTCATAGTGATTTGGATGAAGAGTTGTATATGAAGTGGTCATAAGGATATGAGGTCAAAGGGAAGGATAACTATATGTGTAGATTGAAGAAGAGCTTGTATGGCTTGAAACAAGCTCCACAATAATGGTATAAGAAATTTGATTATTTTATGTTGGAACAAGGATTCAAAGGTGTAATTCTGACCATTGTGTGTACATCAAACATTTTGTTGATGGTTCCTTTATTTTTTTATGCTTGTATGTGTATGACATGTTAGTTGTAGAAAGGAATATACAACATATTCATATGCTCAAGAAATAGCTTAGTGACACTTTTTCTATGAAGGATTTGGGTGCTACAAAGCAAATCCTTGATATGAGGATTACTTATGATAGGAAGGAGAGAAAGCATTTTTTATCCCAATCAGAGCATATGAAGAAAGTCTTGGAAAGGTTTAGTATGTTGGATGCTAAATCTATTGGTACTCCTTTGGCAGGCCACTTTATATTATCAAAGGAGTAGTATCCCAAGATGAAAGTTGTAAAGCTTAAGATGTCTAAGGTACCTTTATCTTTAACATTTGGAAACTTGATGTATGCCATGGTTTGTACTAGGCTAGATATTTCCCATGTAGTGGGAGTTATGAGCAGGTATGTAAGTGATCCAGGTTATGAACATTGGCAGGTAGTGAAATGGATTCTTTAGTATTTGAGAGGAATCATTGATGTTGCATTATGTTATTGTGGATCAGATACCATTTTGCGTGGTTATGTGGACTCAAATATGGTAGGGGATATTGATAGTAGGAGGAGTATGATAGGATATATATTTACTATTATAGATATAGTGGTTAGTTATATTTTTAGGATATAGAAGGTTGTGGCTTTGTCAACCACAGAGGTAGAGTATGTTGCTACCACAAAGGCTAGCAAGGAGATGATTTGGTTACAAGATTTTTTTCAAGAGTTGGGGCATGAGTAGGAAATTGGGAGACTACACAGTGATAGTCTAAGTGTTATTCAATTGGTAAATAACTCTACTTTCCACTCGAGGACAAAAAATTATTTAGTTACATTATCACTTCATCAGGATAGCTTTGGAAGAGAACATGGTGAATTTGGAGAAGATTCATACTAGCTAGAATCCTATGGATATAATAAACAAGGTGGTAACATTGGACAAGTTGAGACTATGTTCAAATTTGATTGGCCTTAATGGTCATGGAGCAGTGATAGATTCTGTTCAAGAGAAAAGGTCTCCAAGTGTGATACTGTTGAGTGTGGAGCCCTTTGGGGTTATCACATGACAATTTTAGTGTACTTTGAGGGCCTAGAGAGCTCCAAGAATATGAGGATCACATTTTTCCTCCACTCCTCATATAGTGAATGCTATTAAATGTTTATTTAATAGATTTTCATGTATACTTCCATACTTGTTGGAAGTGGGATTGATTTCCTTGTTCTAGGTAATTAATTATATTTAATTTTTTTGTAATGCATTAGAAAAAAAATTATAAAATGATGTATTTAATAATTTTCATGATGAATTAGTAGAAAATTATTAAATGTTACATTTACTTATTTATATGATGCAATAGGGGGAGAAAATTTATTAAATGAGGCATCTAATGATTCCTTGATGCATTATGGAAGTGTGTTGGACTTCCACATGGGAAGTCGTGCCATTTGGTGGAGAAAGGCATGCTCCTCTTGGAGAGGCCTTTTTCTATGCATTGGAAGGTGGAAACTTGATGTGTCACCTTGTGGATAAGGCCTCCTTAGATGAGGATGGTGAGTTTCTCCTTCAGAGGATGATTTCTGCATCATTTGTTACTATACAAGGTGTGGAGTAACCTTTTAGAGGTTATTGATATTTTGTATTTATAGGTGTAGCTTTTGGAAAGAGAGTTAAAACATGTATGTGTTAATTTATAGGGTGTGGTTTAGAATATTTTGAGATACAGTATTGTGTAGGTGCAGGTGAAAGTACAACTATTTGTGCAACATTTTCTATAGGATATTTTTCTATCTCTATGATAGTTCATTGTAATCTTGTTTCAGATTATTGATTTATTTTGAGGACTTTATTGGTGGATGTAGCCCACATTGGATGAACCATGATATATCTATGTTATGTGTTATTGCTAGTTTTGATTCTCTCCATTTATGCTTTCATTAATCTATGGCTCAAAGGAATTGTTTCCACATAATTAAATCTAATTTTCACACATTTAAAATCTAGTTTTATGATTTTATGATGATTAAAATCTGATTTACATTCACTTAATTCCTAACAAGTTGACATCATTTTATATGGGTTTTATTCTCAAATGCATAGTCCCATACACATTGAGCATGATGTTGAACTAAATTTTTTGACATTTTACCTTCCATAATTTTCTCATCTATTTCAACCAAATACCTTTGTGTTTATCTTATTATCCTTGGAGGTGTGGTTGTAGGAGCTATATTTTGTATTAAATTAAGTGGTGTTACCACTTCAACCATAATAGGAATAGTAGAGGGTTGATTATCTACATTAGACCCTATATGAAAATTAAATTACTCTTCATTAGGAGACACATTAAAATGGGGTCATTACTTGATGTTGACTATCATCATACTCGAAAATTTTATTATGAATAGATGTTTCATTATATTTTGTTTGTCCATACGTTTCATCACTCATTACAAATTCATTATTTACATGCTCTAAATTTTGAATTTCATCATGAAACAAAGATTGATTGAGTTCGCTTATCTCATTTGAAGACATTTAAACTAAAATCTATAGAATTG
>JARHVA010011276.1:0-10000 GCA_037957365.1 Torreya grandis | reverse complement strand
TACCACTTGTATCTGGTTGTACCCACTAAAGCCATATAAGAAATAAAATTATCTTTTCCCTACCAATACTTGCTTAGTAAAGGGTAAAGGTATATAATATCTCATGGTTGATTTTTTCAATTCCCTGTAGTCTTCAAAAACTCTCCATTTAATATTTTTATTAGTAACAATAACCAAGGAAGAGACACCTTGGTTTTCAAAAATAGGATAAATGAACCCTACTTCTAACAATTTTTCTATTTCAAATTTTCACAATGTCTCTTAAGCTAGGATTAATTATTCTCTAAGGTTGCCTTATTGGTTTAATGTTCTCTATATAGATATGGTGGGTAGATACACTTGGATGGATTCCATTCATGTCTCTATATTCCCAAGAAAAAGCTTGTGTATGTTCTCTGAGTACATCAAAGACTTTCACTTCTTAATCATTTATCAACCAATTGTTTATGTTGAGTAACTACCCTGGTGCAACTGTGACTTGTATAGTGCCTAAATGGGATGAATCTATTTGTTTGAATTCAAAAATTACCAAATTATTATATAAATATTTAAATTAAGAAGATAGAAATTGATGCTCTTTATTATTACTGTTCAATAGTAAAAAGGGTTTGTAAAGAATTAGTTGATAAGTTTGGCTTCGTTAGATATGATCATTCACATACTTATTTATTGGGTTCAATTAGATTAGTAATGGAAATATATGTGACTAACTAATACAAAGTAAATTCTAAAATAAATAAATATTTTATGAATGAAGAATAACTAGATGTCATGCCCTCAGTATGATGTGTGTGGTGTAGTATATGGCAATCCCTACATGTGTGCAATGATATATTTATGAAACAAGACAATAAATATCATAAGTAATAATGCATATGAATATAACTTAGAAATATCCACAGTGAGTGACAATCAAACTAAAATGTTGAGTAATGTTAGTGGAATGTTAAATTTATTTATTTTTTAGAGAGAAGGGGAACAAAATGTTAATATTAAGATTACTTATAGCATATTTACAAATAAATATAACAAAATCTTGAATGACATACTTATTTAAAGATTTCACCCGAAAAAACTAAGTCCTAAAGGTATTCAACCCAAGAGAGTTGTAGAGTATGATATTGAATTTCTACTAGATTTATATCTTCCTTGTATTTGTCTCTATCAACAACAATTTATGGAAGATTTGAAGTAAGAAATAAATTTATTATTTGTTAGATCAAGGTATAAGTCATCCTAACACTTCTCTATTTGATTCACTTAGATCATTATTATGTTTAAGATAAATGGTTCTTTCAGAACAACTATTTACTATAGATCCTTATTTATGATAACCAAGAACTGATTCCCTCATCCATGAATCGATAACTTATAGGACCAACTTCAAAAAGGTAATTAATTCAAGCATTTGGACATGAAATTTGAGTATTATTAAGTGATAATTAAGTATAATGAATGTGTGTGGCAAATAAATTTCAAGATAATCCAATTTTTTATTTAATGGCATGTGCTTTGTTTTAGGTTGAATAATGCTCCTAAATGTTTTGTGAGATTGATGAAAGTAGAATTAATAACATTCATAAATGTTTTTCCTTGTATACTTAAATGACATGTTGATATTTGGAAAAAAGTATGATAATGCATATGAAATAATTTTATTTAAGTTTAGAAGAAGAAGTTGGTACTTAATAAGAAGTGTGAAATTACACAACAATCACTAGTCTATTTGAGACATGCCTAATTAGAGGAAGATATTTGAAAATTGATATAAAATTTAAACAACAAGCATGAAAGCTATTTTCAAATTGAATAAGCCTTCCAATCTGACCAAAAAATTGATCTATCTATGGGTTGTCCAATTATTTAGGAATATCATAACAATATTTACCACAATAAAGAAACCTTGGCATTACCTATAAGTAATTTTTTATTACTTTACTTGAGGTATAAATCAACAACATGCATTTTAATAATTAAAGTGTAAAATAAATTTTTATAGCATCTTTAGAAATATATAAATTGCAACTAGTAATTGAGGTAGAAATGGATGTAAGCAAGTATGATGTTATGGTTGTAATTTTGTAAGCAAATAAGTTAGTTTTTTTATCATTATAAAATTATTTTCAAGAGTTAGCTCTAAATGTTTTCACATATAATATGAAGAATTATCTCCACATGTTTAAGAGGTTACGAAATTGAAGTGACATTTAGTGGAAATAAACCATTATTTACATAGATCGCCGAATATTTTCAAGAAAAATCATAATTTAGCAAGTAGAACATTGTAAATATATGGGTTTCTAGCAATAATATCATTCCTAACATGTACCACAAGGCCTAGGATGTTAGTATGATGGACAACTGATATAGTCATAGTTAGGGATCTCAATTAAGAAATGACTTAGATCCCGTAGCCCTTAAAATATATAGCAAAATAATTACAATGAATGTAATAACAAAAATTTAGATCTCTTGTTAGATTTCAATCAAAATAAAAATGGCATGTGTAATGATAATAATTACACTACAATCTCACAATGAGATCTGCTTCAACATCGGATCTATAGATATTAGCTTTCCTAACTCAATCATTGCAAGTATGTCAATCTCTAGAAAGAACTCATAGACCTATTCTTAATATTCTCCTATCCCTCCTTATCATAGGTGTAGTGTCATGCTTATATAGATACAAGACTTGCATACTCACATTAAGTGTTTTTACCCCACTAATAGTATTAACACACCTTAGTACATCACATACATTAAATGTCTCCACATGCCCAAAATAGTGTAACACATTAGGGCTTAACACATCAAAATATAAATCATAGTCATTATTAAATGATTCCTTATCAACTTCCATGCCTTTTAAGATAAAATTCCAAATAATTAGTAATGGTTCCTTCCATAACACTGACATATAAAGTTGAATGAACAAGTCACATGAGATATCAAGACTTCATAGTGACCATTTACTATGAAAACCTTTATACCTTGATCCTAGAATCATTTCAATAATGATACCACTTTTTTTCGCAGGCTTTCCAAATGACTATAAATTCCAATCATAGACTATGCAATGAAGACCTAGCTCCTCCATGAAATATCATCCACTCATTTATGTATGTGATGAAGAATAAAAATTTTGAATGCCCTGATGCTCGAGAGATATCAAAGACAAAAAAAATGATACTGTAAATCTTTGCACTATTACACTAAGTCAATAGACAAACACTACTCCTTGTGAACAACTTCGTGAACTTATTTAGATAAATGAACAAACACATATATGCATAACAAAAGAATGCATAGAACATTACAAACATAAGTTATATCATAGGCAACATAGAATTATACTTAACACATGCATACCAAAGTGACGCAAAATAACACAAAGAAGGTTTGTGCAACACAAAAGTATTACACAAATTTACAAAAAGACACATGCACAAATATGTGTAAATAAGAAACCTACACAACATAACACTTAGAAATATTTCATAAACTAACATATTTTTAGTTGATGCAAGATTACACATGAACCCAGATGCCCCTGCATCAACAATACTATAATTGATAACAAGCTACAAGTTGTAAAATGTATAAGGGAAAATTATAGAAAAAGTAAACAAAAACACATCCAAACACAAAATTATTTATAGAATGGTGCAACAAGGGTGAAAATGTTAGTTCCAGTGATAAAAAAGGGAAACATTTCCTCTATTTTTCTTAAAATGGATGTGAATTACAAATGTAGAAACATTTCCATATTTTTTACGTGACTAATTAATTACATTAATGTGACATGATTTAGCACATTTTCAAATTTATATGCATCATTTTTTTAATTTAAATATTTTTTATAAATTTATTTTGATTATTTATATTTTAATTTTTTTTAATAATTTTTTTAAAAAATTATAAATATAATAAAAAATTAACTTAAAATTTTTAAAAGTTGAAATATTTATGAAAGATAATATAAATTCATTTTAAAAGTTGAAGAATCCCAAACTAAATACAAAGTAAGACATGATCAACATAAGAATGAGCTTAAGTTTCAAGTTATCTAATAAGGTGTACATGTTTTATAAGCGAAAAAAAAAAAACCCTATATTCAGATAAATTCAATTAGAATTGTTTAGAACATATATCACTTTGAGCCTTTTGTTCTGGATATGATGAAGAAGAAAGTAAAACGTAAAGCATGTAATATTATATTCATGTCATTGATTAAAACATAGCTAACTGTACAACATGGCAGACGAGTCTATGAGCGTTCTATTGTTTTATCTTTTTTCCACGTTACATGGCCTTATTTTTATTTTTATTTAAAAAAATATTATTTTAGGACGATCTGTGCAAATTTTCAACTTGCATGTGATACAATATTAAAAAAAAAATTATTGTATTTTATGAAAAGACAAAAAGAAAAAAAAAATTAAAACAGCCATTAAATTTAGTCCCAGAATTATATAATATATTATTTCGCTTTCATCAAAAGTAAAGAGGAGGGCCATTTTTTTTTTAAAAATGCGTAATATTTTTCCCATTTGCTTTGCAAGTATTGCAGAGAAGCGTGGTACTGAAATATAAATTCATGGTATTGATTAAAATAGAGCTAACTGTAGAGAAGGATAATAGCGAATGAATTATGCACCAAAAATGGATAGAAGCAAGCCTCCAATAAGACCCCATGATATTATGGGAAGCAGTTTCTTCGATGCTGAGATACCTGCACAAACATGCCTTATATTAATCTCTTTCCAAAATCACAGAAAAGACAAGAAAAAATAAAAAAAGTATGAACATATCTCAATAACTTACCCTCTTCAGTTGATATATAACGAATAATGCAGCTTTTATGGTAATACTGAGCCTGTAGCTTTTTTATAAACTTGAAGCTTTGAACTAAGTTTGACAGCCATGCCGTACAGTTGGCAGAAGATAAATCTCCGGAGCACTCCACCAAAGCATTTATCCTAAATTGCGTGGGAGGAATAGAATAATTAGTTGATCCAGTAGCGAATCCTTTTTCTGTCAGTCGAGACGCTTGCACAGACAACTTGTACACAAGATTCTCAAGACTAGTCTCAAAAATACCAGGGGTTTTCATGTGTTTATTAGGATTAACAGTGCAAACCGACAGAGATGTTGCATCAGCTTCCAAAACAGAAACGAAACTGAAATTGGCGTTACGCACATAGCACGTCTGAAACCACAGTTGACAATTAAGGGAATATCCACACACATTGTGCAGTCTTCCAATGTCGTATCTGGTGACGTTCTTGGCGCATTGGTAGCAGTCTTGTTGCGAAGCGTTTGCCCTGCACTGGAGGAGGCCGTACACCTTATTCGGAATTCGACCGTACGAAGAAATATTAAATACACCTTATTGAGATGTATTTTGAACAAGATAATTCATCAATCGATTCAAATTGCTCTCAAATGTGCCACCGCCTGCGTATTCATCTCTGACATACCATGCTACGAATGGATCGACTTTACTGGGAAGTCTCCACATCTCATCGGATCTGATCTGCATAGCAAAGCTACTTAAGAAGAATAATAATAACACCGTATAATTGTAACCTTTCATTGTCGAGCTTTGTTTTGCTTGTATTTGTGTGGATAACCTGAAAGCTGCTTTTGTACCAGATGGAATATATTTTAATGAATTCGTCAACGCCGCAACAAACTGTCATTTTCCTCCATTTAATGAATGCACACGATGCATCAGACCGTACTCGTTATTCAATTTTATAACAGAATACAAAAACCCTTCCACCTCCCTCCTAATCTTCAAACCCTGATTAAAAATTAAAATATTTGTTGTAAATTGCAATCGATTGTGAATTCTTTGACGGTGCAATTAAAAATGGCAAAGGAAAACTGACCTCTGACAGTCATGAGCTTTCACATGCCTAAATTGTAGGGCTACTGTATTGAGAAATCCGATGGCGTTGACTTTGAACATCTCGCTGTTTAGTCTTCCTGGAGCTTACAGGAGGATTTTTATTTTTATTTTTTAAATTATTTTGTTTTGAAATATATAAATAAAGTAATGTTGGTTGTCCCAATTTTAGATTTTGTATAATTATATTTATTTATTTAATTTTGTATAACTATATATATTTATTTAATTGTACTAAAATTTATTAAGTCAGAGGGGAAGTCCGCAGATTCATTTCACAAAAGACAAAACAAGGGAATATTCTGTTTGGCCTTATTCCATACTGACACGTAATTTTACAGTGGTTTCCAGAATTGCTGACAATGTGGTTTGGAGAAAGTGAGGTCAACGTGCAGGTTGTGTTTGATAAGGCCAGGCAGTCAGCACCTTGTGCTTGTTTTTTGACAGCTCGATTCACTTGCTACTCAGGGAAGTGTTGTTTTAAATTTAAATTTGTATGTTGCATAATGTTTATATCTGTGTTACTTTTTCTAATGAGATTTACAGCTTTATTTTTGGAATAACATAGACTTTATCGAGAGGGATTATAGCCAATTTGACTACAGGGTTTATATCCTATGTTTTGTGTAATGCAGCGTGATAATAGTGCTGAAGATGTTGGGGATGCAACAGATCGAGTTTTGAACCAGTTGCTGACTGAAATGGATGATATGACTAAAAAAAATTGTTTTCATTAATCCTGCTTTGTTAAGACCTGGCCCTCTTGATCAGTTAATATACATACCATTACCTAATGAAGCTTCACGGTTTCAAATTTTTAAAGCTTTTCTCCGAAACTCACCTGTTTCAAAAGATGTTGATATTGCGAGAACTTGCTCGGTACACAAGTGGATTTAGCGAAGCTGATATTACTAATATCTGTCAGCAATCCTGCAAATATTGTTGCACGTGCTAGTTTTTTTTTGGCATTGACAAAGTTTTATTAAACTCAAGAAGTTTTTGTATATTTTTCTTGACTAATTTAGAGCATTGAATAGGAAAATAAAAGAAGGAAAAACCCTGAAGCTATGGAGGAAAATGAAATTGATGTTGCAGAAATAAAGGTAACACATTTTGAGGAGGCCATGAAATAAACCCGAAGAATTTTTAGTGACGCATATATAAGTAAATATCAAGCTTTTGCTCAAACATTACAACAATCTAGAGGTTTTGAGTCAGAATTTAGATTTGCAAATTAACCAACTGCCACTATAGCCACAGATGCTTTTGCAACAACAGGAGCTGGGGAAGATGATGATCTTTATAATTAAATTTGTTAAGAACTAAATTCTGCTAAGATATGATTATGGAAGTTTGTGAATGCTGGTATTATGAGTTTAATATCATCAATTGGTTTCAACTGAATTTATTTTTTCAATTTGAAAAGTTGGCAATTAGATGTTTTATAATTGTGAATGCTTGGAATTGCTTCAATTTTTTGACATAATTATTTATGAATTGCATTAAATCAAGGGTTTCCTACAATTCTTTTAAGAAGCCTCTTCGTTTAATATTATCATGTAAAAGAAAATCTCAAATGAGCTATTACATCAACTTACAAGAGTCTTAAATTAAGTTTTTATATTTTTTTTCTTAAGGTACCAAGCGTTAAAAGGACCTTAGACTTGTAAAAATAAAAATGATATAATTTTAAAAAACAAATAAATAAATAAATAATTTTACGTTTTTTGTTTAAGGTACTAAAAGTTAAAAGATGGTAAAAATTGAAAAAAAAATGATTTGAATTTAAAAAATCAAATTAAATAATTAACATTTCTATGTTTTTTTTAAATTGTACATACTTTAAAAAATAATTTATGAAAATAAAAATTATAATTTTTAAAAGTTAAAATCTTTAAAATTATAATTGTAAAATTCAAATCTTACTTATAAGAATTATATACACTTTAAAGTATATTTTGTAAAGATAAGCATTTATAATTTTATTAAATTAATATCCTTAAAATTGTAATTGTAAAATTAAAAACTAAAGTACAAGATTTACATAAACATTTTGAAAAGACACCTTGCAAAATAATTAAATAATAAGTTTTACAACTTAAAGGATATAATTTAATATATAACTTATTTGATCTTAATTTGATCCCTATAAAATGATATTAGATATGAAATCTGAATCCATCTAAATAATTGAATAAAGTATAAATATATTGTATTTCAATGAATTTAATATTTTAATCAAAAAAAGTGAATTTAATTTTAAAGTGTTCATTATAAAATAATATTAAATCCATGTATATATGGGTATAAATAATATAAATTTTGTTATAATTTTTTTTTATAATTTACAAAAACATATTTAAAGAAAAAAATAAAATGAAATGTGTTTATATATATATATATATATATATATATATATATATATATATATTAATTTTAATTTAAAAATAAAAAAAGCATATAATAAACTTAATAAAATATAAATACAACAACATTAATCTATACATTTATAAATATCAGCTTTTTAATATTATAATATATATTAAATATTAATATACACACCTTCCCAAACCTACATATAAAAGTGTAAGAAAGTTCAAATTGAAAAGTTAATTTAAAAAAATATATATTCTAAATTATATAATTTATTTTTCAAAGGAATGACATCTTTTTACAAATGTGTGGTAAAATATTTTTATTTAATAACTATTAAAAAAATATAAAATTTACTATTAATACATTATTTTTTTATAAAATAATCATTTTTTTTAAAAAATATACTCCTTGAAAAAAAAATTGTCTAAAAAAACATAAGAAAAAAAAACTTTAAAAAACATTGGAGGAGGATTGATGTGGGATATTTGGAGCATTAAGCAAAAATTATGCTCAATTTAAAGCAGGTATTTGGAGAGCAAATACTCAAATTTAAAAAATCATAACTCTTTCAACTTAGAACATAACTTAAATAAATAAAATAAGGCTTTTATATTTTAATGCCACGAGATGACTAGGTAAAAAATAAACAATGATTATATGTTCAGTGTCAAAAAAAAAAAATCATCACTTAATGATCAATGATAATTTTTTCAAAATGCAAATGAGAATAGTAAGGTATCTTAGTTCCACTACCATGGCCTTTCTTTCAGGTTCAGTAGAGCTCTAAGAACATGTTCTTCATGTCTTCTAACTGAGTTTATGACCACCATCAAGGATTTTTGGATATGCAAGCTCCTCTTACATCAAATATATGAGAAAATAATAATAACGATGTGGGAAAGATAGATACAACATGTTGGATGACTTCCAACCCCTGTACATTTGATGAAAGAAATGGTGATGTCATTTTAATATCAAGATAACAAAATATAGTAGAGTAAATACTTTTAAAATATGTTTACATCAGTTGCTTTCCTTCGTATGTTATATGGCCGCCCTAGGCAATAATCTCCTTCACCTGTGCAAAAAGATATACAAATGATTGTGAGACTCCTATCATTCCAAGTTGTAACCAATTAGGTTGACTAATATGTTTTGACCTGATTTTGCAAAAGCTAGACTTAGGGAATATTCAAAACTACAATGCTTGCATTCGTAGTGAAATCCCATTTCCCTACATTCTCTCTCTCTCTCTCTCTCTCTCTCTCTCTCTCTCTCTCTCTCTCTCTCTCTCTCTCTCTCTCTCTCTCTCTCTCTCTCTCTCTCTCTCTCTCTCTCTCTCTCTCTCTCTCTCTCTCTCTCTCTCTCTCTCTCTCTCTCTCTCTCTCTCTCTCTCTCTCTCTCTCGCGTTTATAAATGGGATTCCAATGTATGCAAGTAGATATTTTGGTCACACATTATGGGAAACATTTGATACAATTGTTACATTAGAAACAAATTTTCACCAACATAGATGCAAAAAAAATAAAAATACACTATTCAAAATTTTTTTAACTAGCATCAATGATCCAACCCAATGGAAGAAGATTGGATTATGCTCATGTCAAAATCATTCATACCTCTAGGAGAACAAAAATATTTTAAACTCTCTACACATTTGTATGCAATAAATGTACTGGCAATAATGCATAATAAGTAAATGTTGAAATC
>JARHVA010011275.1:0-73915 GCA_037957365.1 Torreya grandis | reverse complement strand
ATGCAATAATCTAGATTATATGTATACCCCACAAACCTCTCCTTTCATCATATGCACTCTTTTAGTAGTCCCATTTATACACACTTCAACACTATTATGAACACCCCTAATAGTGATGAAAACCTCTTAACATCAACATATATGAGCTGAAGCAACTATATAAGTCAATATAAACCTTCAAAACCTATAATACTCCTATTAGGGATTGAGGATGTGATTCCTCTCACTAAATTAGTCCCTCCATATAGGGAACAAAGTTTCCCTTGCACTGAAAACAAGGATCCCAATGAATTTACTTCTGAGAAACAAACATGAACACATAGGTTCACTTCTTCTAGAGCAAAATAGAATGAATGTCATGATAATCCTTTTTTGCCTTTTTCCCATCCATATAAACCAATGCTACCCTAAAAATTCATTCACCCTCATTTTAAAATAAAATATGAGTAATGAGTAATAAATACTTATTTAAAAGGGTCTAGTGCCCATAGGGGAAAATAACACCCTTAATAAAACACCTCGATGTTAAAACATAACAATAAGTGCTCACAAGGGTCCTAATATTTCCTTTATTTCTCCCATGTCTTATTTCCCCAAGGCAATAATAAATGAAGGGGTGAACTAGGCCAATTAGGCATCTAATTCATGGTAAGGGGACATTACAGATTGAGACTTGAGAGGTTCTTGCAAGAAATAAATCATCAATAATTGATAAAGTTTTAAAAATATTTTATGTATAAATAAGTGACTGAGATCCCATTATTACTAGTAATTTTTAGAATGAATTATTTTCATGTTTGGGCACCTAGTTGGCTCAAAGTTCATCTTATCATCCTGAATTTGATAGACAAATAGAGGTAGTCAAAAAATGTATAAAATGATATATATTCATTATTTTGTTTATGACAAATAGGACAAATGGGTTTATTAATTTCCACTTGTTGAATGGTGTATAACACTTATTTTCACACTTCCTATAATGTGTATCCCTTTGTGGAATTGTATGGGTATCACCCCCCCATCCATCAATTCATATTTGATGGTGCATCCTAAGGTTTGAGCTATTGAGGAACACATTCACCATCAATAGGAGGTACTAGTCAATTTGCAAGATAATTTAGCAATAACACAAAATAGAATAAATCAACAAGCAGATCAACATTGTAGTGAGAATAATTTTGACATAGGTGATTAGGTCTTTGTGTATTTTCATCCATATAAGCAAATGTCTTTGAAAATAGAAAAAGGATAACAAGTTGTCACCTAAGTATTATGACCCTTATCATATCTTGTAGAAAATTGGTAGTATGGCTTACAAGCTACAATTACCCCCATCCACATGCATACATCTAGCATTCCATATATCTTGCTTGAAGAAGGTAATTAGACATAAAGTTTTCAATAAGACAAAGTTACCTAAATTAGATGAAGAAGACTGAGTCATTTTGTATCCTAAAGATATCCTTCATATGTGCACTAAGCAACTGTGGACTAGAGTTATTAAGGAGTATTTTATCAAATGGAAGAACCTACATTCTAAAGATGTAACATAGGAGGATGAAGTAACATCCTAGCTTGATTTAACATTGAGTACAATGTTGTTTTTAAGGGGAAGGGCATGTTATACCCTTAACCTATAGTAAATCTAGGTATATGTGTAACCGACTTGTGGCTTACACAACTTCATATTATCTTTTTGCATTTCTCATTGTTCTTAGTATGGTCAGCCTATGGAATAACCATGGATAAGTAGAGTATATATAGGAGGTATTGGTTAGCATTTTATCATCATATTACAAATTTTATTCTTATTTCATTGTTGTGTAAGTTTCCCCCTCAAAGTGGCTCAATCATAATATTCAAGTATTCTACTCTTTTGCTAATTTTTGTTGTGGATCTACTTAATTTGTTCTTTAATTCTGTGATATATAATTCTATTGTTTTGAAATAATCTAAGTAATTTCATTACATATATGTTATCTATACCATTCAAGTTTTGAAGTATGTTTATCAAAGGGTTTTGTGTTTATAAATATTGGTTATCAACTTGAAAAAGACTACTTCAAGTTATTATCTGATAGTCTTGTCTAGTTTGATTGCTAGGTACACTAATGTTATTAACATGTTAGGTATTTTGAGCTTGTTTGGCATTAGTTACACCATCACCCACCACATTTTTTTCTTGGAAAAAAACATGGGTTTATCATTTTAATCTTGATTTTGGTTGTATTTAGTAAAAATATTAATGAGTCCCTTCAAAATGAGCATCCTTTCAATTTGAACTCAATTTTCAATTATTTCATCAAACTAAGTGGCACAATGAAGTTAAAATTGAAAGGCCATTTCAGATTTGATATTGTTTGTGAAAATTGTAGTGATTTTCTTTCATAAATTGACCATAGAAATTGACTTTCTAATGCATATCATATTTTTTAGAAAGAGGAGAAGTTCTCCTCATTATGTTGTTTGGTGTTGTATAGGTCCAACATAGTCAACTCATGTTCAATATTATAAGAAAATTATTTTATAAACCTCTTATAAATATATGTGAAAGTAGTCATTGACCCCTTAGGTATACATAGGAACTATTTTAATGCTTGACCTCCTAGGCTATGTGGAAATATTATAAGTAGATAGTCATCATTATAAGCGATCTCTTGAAAATCCATGTAAACCTCTTTAATGTGCTCCTTAGGATTTCCTTACCCTTTGTAATTTTCAAACTTTTCAGCTTTAAAATTAATATTAAAATTTAATTTTATCATGTTTATGTCAAATGGATATGGACACAGTTCTTCAAACTTATATTTATTTCTTTACGAATAATATATCTTGCAATCCCTAGTTTTTATCCTTCATGGTTTGTCATTCTTGGACATATGTTATGTCTTTCAATGAAAAAGATGATTTTAGGTTTTGATTTTGATTTTGAATTTTATTTGGATTTGGATTTGGATTTGTATTTTTAAATGTATTTTGATTTTGATTTTTACTTGGATTTTAATTTTTATTTATTGGGGATGATCTTAAAGCATATTATTGGCATTATTATTAAGAAAGTCTTGATTGGTTTTTGTATTATTTGATTTGTTAATTTTTAGATTTGAAGGATTATTTGATAGGTTGGATTGAAAATAATTTATCTCTTTTATTAACCTTTAGACATGGTGCACTATGGTAAAGACATGACTTTATTATGATGTGTTGTCTGGAACTACTTTTCCATTATCCACATAAGCATGGGAAACATTTTTAAGATTTTAATTGGATAACTCTATAAAGGCAATATGCTTACCAAAGGAGGTGCTAGGTGTCTTTTTATATTTTTTAGGAAGGGTTTAATTACTTATATAAATGAGGTTAGGTAAGTTTTTAAGATCAAAATTAGGTAGGAACTTATCTCTTAGCTCTAGAAGGCATAACAAGACTTGATTTGTTTTGCTAAGAGGTAATCAATAACTTGAGATGGTGATTCCTTAGGTATATTAATTCTAGATTCATATGCATCTTGAAAAGGTAGGTTATCATTATCATTGACCTCAACACATTCTTCTTGATTCTCAAAATGGAAAGGGTCATTTCCAAAGGGTTCTTATTTATTTGTATTGTATTGAGGATTGTTTAAGTAGGCTTGAAGAATATTGATTGGATAAATGAATTAAATTTTATGTACTTGACTCAAAAAATTATGAATTCATACTGAAAATATAATTGTTTTGTAAGACTATTCAAGTTGTTTGGACTTGTTCTAGGCAAAGTTTAGATTAATTTGAAAACAAGGTTTTGTTTTGAAAACTAAGAAACTTTTTTAAAAGTTTGATTCTCAACACACAATAAGACTTTAAATTACAATTTTTTCAAAAGAAGATTAAAAATAAATATCAAAACCAAGTTTTAATTAGACATATAGCATGTAAATCACATGAAAAGGATAAAACTAGGTGTTGACCAAATTTGACTTTTTAGTCAAATTAGGGCACCTACATGTAAAAAAATTAATTTTATAGATCTATATGGGGTATAAAATATTTATATGAGGTTAATTATAGGATAATTGATGTCAATTAATGTTATATTGGCTTTGATCAATTAGATTTTATGTCCTTATATCATTTTTGGGTCATTTGAGGGGTCAAAAAGGTGCATTTAATTATTTGTATAGGTTTCTTGGGAAATATAAAGGTAAAAATAGATTATTTAATTCCCAATGTGTCTAAAAGGGTCTTATTAAATTTAAAAAACTAAAACTTTGGCAAGTTGTTCAGAGAAAAGTTAGTTTTTCTTAAAGAAAAAGGAGAGATTAGCACTTTATGGCCTCCTTGGGAAGTGTGCCACTTGGAAAAGCTAGAAATGAGAATATTAACCTTCCATACAATAATATCCAAAATTTTTTATCTATAAATTTCATTTATTTCTCAAAACTATTTTGCTTCATTTTCACCTTTTTAGACACATAAAAGTGACTTACAGGTTTGTACTTCATATGGTTAGTAGAAAGACTTTCAAGAAGAATGATTTTGGGAGGTTTTTTTACACTCATATACCTTAATTTTCATATTAATAAGTTTTATAATTACAAAATATTCTTTATGAACCATTCATTTGAATTTGATTGTGCAAATCTGCCTATCAATCTATGTACCCTCCAGGTTTTGCCTTGGTTTGAAGAAGTTAATACAATCCAGTTACTAATTTTAATTATAGATAATGTTTAATTATTCCTATAATGTTCCCCATGATTAATTTCAAGTTTAAATTTGATTTTTTGGTCCATTCATCTCAAGTTTGTACACTAGTCCATTCTATGTTTATTGGCAATTTTCTATTATTTTTTGATTTTCATGCTTTGAAAGCATATTTTAGGGGTTATGATAGATCATTCCATATGTTTAAAATTTTATAAAATTATATAATTTCATTTAAAGTGCATATTCCAATCAATCTTCATAGTTTTCATGCATAGACACACTTCACCTAGTCTGCCATTGAAGGTATGCTCCTATAGGTGTTTGAAAAGGAAGACCATGTTCAAACTAGGTTGTCATGACTTGATAAAATTAATATCAAGATATATAATATATATATTCACATTTTAAATAGATAAAAGGGTTATTATAGGATCATGTACAATGGATGTAGTTCATAACCATGCCTACTGCCTACACCTTGAAAGTATGCACCTACAGGTTATGAAAATAGAGAACTAAAGACTTTTGTGAAGGAATTTGAAAAGTGTTGGAGATATTTTGAAGTCATAATATGATATATTGAACATGATATACCATTATTGGAGTGTCAAGATGAAATTTTATAATGTAAACTACTTTCAAATTTGTGAAGACTAATACAGGGACACCTTCCCAGAATTACAAAAATAGAAGTCAAGAGGTTCTTGGTCAACACCTTAAAACATGGTCGTAAGAGGTTTTAAGGCATATATATAGGTTATTTTAGTAGCTTATATCATGTATATCAGCCTTGAAATTTTTTATAAAGGAATGATAAGAGGAATATATTCTTTTAAAAGCCTAAACTTGCCTATAAAACCACTAAAATTAGGCATAGATATCTTTAAACCTCAACCCAAAAGTGACCTTATAATCTAGTTTTACCATCCTAGATTATACAAAAAAAATTATTGGTTTAAAATGAGTCAAGGGATACTCATGACCTAAAATATCTTAAAAGGAATATATGGATCTTTATTTTCTTTGCATGGGCACTCCTAGTCCATACACTGTGTAGATGTTGACCTGCAACAGGGTCTTAAGGGGAAAAGTGTCTCAGTCCAAGGAGAGTATAGTTTGGATTTCAATGAAGTATAAAAATGAGTAAAAAATGACATACATGGTGCATTTTGACCTAAAATTATTTCAAGGGGATATCTAAACCTCATAACCAAAGCAATTCAGATGTAAATAACACCTACTGTAGGGGTGAAAGGGCAGGGTACTCAGTCACGCCAGTGACCCAATAGTGATGTTAGAGTGGCATTTGAAGGTTTCCAAAGGAAAATTATAGGTATAACATACATTTTTTCACCTATATGGATCCAATTAAATACTTATAAACATCATAAACAAATTTAATTGAAGCAAGGAAACCTATAGCAGGGTCAAAGGTTGGGTGTCTCAGTCAGAGGGGCAGAGAGTAAGGAAGTTGATATTCTTGAGAAAGATATAACATGGATATGAAAGAATATGAACATAAATAAATGAAATATGATTCCATGAGAATCATTTTCACATCAAAAACCAAGGCTAAGGACTCCACACATGCACCTTAAAATAGAGGCCCTAAAAATAAAGTGTCCCAATCAACAGATAATAAGTTCAACTTTGAAAGGGAAAAGGTATATTGGCAAGTTAATAGGAGCTCAACCATAATGAAATAGTGAGTGATCAGCTCATATAGATGTTTATTATTTAATATTACTCTTTCAATAGATTAATAAGCCTACACAAACCCTTGAATAACCTAATTTCACCTATAGTTAGGTTTAAGGGTATAACACAGTCAGTCGGGTGAGTTCCAAGCAGTGTGAGGGGAAGTAATGTAAGTTGAAGTGATTTTTCAGCTCAAAACACATATATAATAAATATAATAGTCCCATTAATCTATCATAAGTGAAAATAGAGTAAGGAAAGGTATCTAACAATGCATCATATAGTTCATCTAGTGAAGCCTACATACAGTTTGCTTCCCACATGGTAGGTCTCAAATTTTGAGGATTTGAGAGGTCAGATTATAAGAATAAAATCCAAATATTAGTATATAATACCTATATTAGTTGGATAAGTTCCTAAAATATTTATTTTTATTGATCAAGTAGGGGAAGTGCCCTCTATTTTGGAGGGAACTTTCCTAGGTGCACTAGTTGATAGTTTTGGGTAGTGAAGGTAGAGAGACTAATTAATAACTATAGGAATAATTAAATAAGGTTAGAGAGGTTGAAACAAACTTGATATAGCATTATAAATATGTCACATAATGAAAAACCCAAACAAAATGGTCGATAATGTTGAGTATGTAGGTAGGAATTTTTGAGACATAACATCCAACAAGGGGTCAGCTTCAATCATAGGCATAGGTAAGATTTACACATTGATTTAGAATGATTTTGGGATGTAATTATAGGTTTTTGATCTATTTTGAGGTAAATAAATTCATCAAAAGTCATGATAAGCTCAAAAGTACAGGTAAGACTACTAGGCAGGAATCAAGGCTAATGTTTTAAGATGAGGTCTTTCACATTTTGGCCTTAGACAAGAGTTTAAACCTATTGGAACATATGTATGGGATGGATACAGAGGTGTCAAATCTTTTAGATAGCATTGAAGTTGTAAATAGTCCATTTTTAAGCTCAAAACCAACATCAGGCCTGGGGAAATAAAGAATCAAGCTTGAATAGGCAACTTCAATTATTCATATCTCTTCAGAGGATATGTATGGTGGCCAAATAAATTTAGAGTGGTTATAAGGGTACCCTGACATAATTTTTTTAAAATTTTTCTACAATTTAGATGTCAAAGTTTAATGAATAAAACTAAAGACTCAAAACAGGTCTAAAATGCTATTAAACCCACAGACAGGACTGGTTTATGAAAATGGAGTTGGATACCTACCCATATGGCATAGTATGACCATGAAATATTTTGGACCTTTGAAAGGATGATCTCAGGGTCCCTCAAATGTTTTTGATATGTATGGACTTGTATGGATGGAGGTAGAAATAGGATATTTTTTACCATTTTTTGTGTTGTGTAGGATACAAGAGGATTTAAGAGATGAAAAAAAATTTAGAGAGAATATTGATACTTTTAATAACTCATCATATTCATTTAATGCACTTAAATAACTTTTAAGTTCCTCAAACAAGTGATTCAACTCAGCCAGTCAAATCTGGCATATCGGACAAGCTAGTGAAGAAGATGGAAAACTTTAAATGAGTTCATTTTAAGGTGTCCCTGATGATTCTAGGGACATGGAGGGTATTTAAATTTTTCATTCACTCCCTCCCATGTATTATCATGATAAAATGATGTATTTTTGGATGCCAAATGTGTAGGATACATGAAAGAGTAGTTTTTTGGATAGCAGATGATGATTGCTCCTTCCCATGTGATCCCAAAGGATCAAACCTAAAACCAATGAATGGATAGGCATGATTGAGACCCTTAATATTATTCAAAATAATTTTACCTAATCCTCATCAGTTATAAGGCATTCAAATAGGCCTAATCATGCAGGTAATTTTTTAGAGCTAGAATGAGGAGTTTCTTGCCACTTTTCATGAAGTTTGTGACTTAGATTGACACTTGGAGTTCCTAATATTGTATGTTTATACCCATACTCTCTTTTCATGCATGGATAACTTGTTTTTTTATCTTTAAAAGTGTCCTTATGACCCTTGGACTTATATTCTTCTCTCTTTCTCTCAATTTCTGTAAGAAATAGCCATTTTGGCTATTATAAGGAATCTCCATCTAAGTATATGAATCTCTACTCATTTGTATACCTTTTGATCAATAAAATGACTAATTTTTTCTCTTCCATGACTTTTCATAGTTTTATTTACATGAATTTTGAATTTTCTTAGTGAAAACTATGGATTCATTCATAAGTTGTCACATTCTCTCACCTATTTGTAGCTTCTTATTGTAGGGCATATGATGTGTTCTAGGAAATGTCAAAGTTTAAGTGATTTAGTATCTTCATTATTTTCATTCAAGGCCTCTTATCTATTCCTCATATATTTTCACATTCATCCATGACCCCATAATGTAACATTGATACGAGAAGACAAAGATTGGAGAATGTATGTTTAGTTGTCCTTTGATTTCAAATGTAATGTGCATATGGTTGGATGTCATCAATCAATTTTTTGTATCACTTCCCCTATATTAGTTTTCTTTCAATTATCCTTATCCTTTTTCACCCCCCAAAGTTAGTATTAGTATCAATCCAAAGTGGTACATCAAAGGAGATAGCCCTATCTAGAGATTCACCTCATTCTTTAGGCTACCCACAAGCTTAGAGGTGATTCCATTATGCCACTTGGATGAGGAGATCTTTGCATCTCCTCAAAGTTTGAAAATAAAAGTGATAATAGTTTTTGGAATGCCCGGTGGGACTCTTGTTCTAAGAGATTTGGACATTTTTTATCTTGTCTCTTAGCAACCTTTGGAGGCATCTATCAAACCATCAATGGTGACTCTGAAGATACATCAGCTGGTCAAGCAACCTAGGTATTCCATTTGAATATTTTTGATAACCTTTTATTATGTTTCTAATTCCCAAAGAAGTTTCATGGCTGACCTTGGATTTGAGTTTTGTTCTCTACAAGTTGGTGAGACATTATAAGCTTGGGCCATTCCCCATCAATATGAATAAGTCCTTGGTCAATCTCATCATGATCCTTACCAACCTCAATATGACCTTCATATTGGATCAATATGACCTTCATCATTTCCAATATGATCCTTGTCATCCATATAAAAATTGATATCAATTCTATGAACCATGGCATCCATATAGCCCTTCATTTCCCTCTCCATATGGACACCATGTTATTGAGCAATTCTATGAGAATGGCTACCAAAAATCACCTATTTATTAGCCTCAATATGAGCCCTATCATTCATTTCATGATGCCTATCAGCTTAAATAGTATTCCTATCAGCCTTGTCATATTAAATAATATATTGCCATGGGTTGTACACAAAGATATCATTGGTAAAATGTAGCTCTTGCTCATGTAGATGTTACTCCTCTTAATCAACCCAAGAATTGACTTCCATTAGAAATCACTAGTGTTTTCCTCTTTTCCAAACCCATTCATAAGCCTTCTCCTTCATCCCACACTCCATATTTAATTCCTTTACCTTCCACTACATCTCATACTCTAGGTCCTTCACCCTAAATCCATCATCCTATTCATCAACCTTTCACTTCATTTCTTCTCAAACAGGAACCCATCTTGAGATAAGATAGTAAAGAAGAGAAAATCCAATTCATGGCTTATCAAGAGGCTCACATGAGTGATTGTGATGAATAAATCACCATAGGGACTAAATTTTGTGAACAAAATGAAATATAATAGCTAATGTCTCTATGTTTGAATGGATGTGTGTCCATGGAGAAACCCCTACATTTCACCCTCAACCTGATTTTAAGTTCTATATGCCACCTCCACCAACTACCTCATATTATCCTCACCATGTCACTCTTTACCTTAATGGACGTATGGTATGGAAACCTAAGGAGGATCAACTAGTTGAAAAATAAAGAGATGTCTTGTTTGAATAAAACCTACCTCCTTGGCAGCCTCATTAGGCTAGATCACATGATTTCAAGATGCTTAGTCTTGGCATCACGATGAAGGAGAAGGAGATGGAAGATATTGAAGCCCTTGAATGAGACTTTACATCTAATCAAAAGGTTATAAATGATCATCTCAAACATGAAGTGGAATGTGTTATCAAATATGGAGAACACTTTAAAGTCATCTATTAATAAGTGATAGTCCTAGATGAGTTTTATGAGACCAAGGTACAAGAAGTAGCTCTTAAAGATGATCATGAGGAAGAATATCTATGGCAAAATTTAAATGCCATATGCAAAGAATTTTATGAGTTGTTTTAAGTTTCTTATTCTCCAAAATATTTCATATCTAATGATAAACCCAATCTTATTGATGAGTCTAATGAATATGAGCTTGAGTGTACAATCAAACATAAGTATGGAGTTATTTTTGTTGGTCAAGAACCAACTATCATGAAGCCACCTGATTATGCAATGGATCTTGAAGAATACCATCTTGATGATATCATACATCAAGAAGAGAAGATGGAAGAGGTATTGATTCTAGATGATAAAGAGGAAAAGGATGATTGGTAGTTACAAATGGAGTTACTTCAAGAACTTGAAGAGATTTGCCAAGTTGAAAGCCAAGCATATGACAAGGTGAAAGAAGAATTTTCCATGGAAGACAATGATAAATATTGGATAAATTTTTCAAATCTACTTGATGAGCTAGAAGAGTTTGCAGTTGAGAAGAAGCCTAATCTTGTTGAAAGCACCATGGAAGACAAAAAAGTATGCCTTGCTCAATCATCATTCAAAGTTGAAATTGAGGATCTACATGACAAGGTTGAAGATGTTTAGATGCAAGAAGAATAATTCTACATTAAAAACTTGTTTGAAGATGGTCTACTTGAGATAAAGATAATTAAAGTGCCAAAGAATAACTTTGATCCATAAAACATCCAATCCAAGGAGAATCATGCTTTGCACCATGTCCCATCTCATGAAGAAGGTGATGCTTCCAACTTCCCCTTTAATCTAGGAGGAAGGTATGAGTGATTTTTAGCTGTACATAATATTTTGCTTTTGTTTCCCCTAAGTGCTTAGAGCACATGAGTGTGTCTTGAGTGTTTGCTTTCTTTGTTATGTGTGTCCTTTGCTTTGAGTGGTTGAGGTAGTCACTAGTGCCTTGTCTTGATCAAGGGTTTGTGGTAAATGGTCAAAATTAATTTATTATCTCAGTATTTATATGACTCCATAATCCTAATGGACTAATAAGGCTACTAATTTAGTTAGTATAACAGGCATACTACCCCTATGAGCCACCAATTTGTTGACCAATTTTGACTTTTTAGTCAAATCGGGGTACCTATAGGTCAAAAACTTGAATGTATAGGTATATAGGGGGTATAATATCTTCTTATATGGTGAATTATAGTATAATTGATGTCAATTAATGTTATATTATCTTTGGTCAATTAGTTTTTATGTCCTTATATCATTTTTGGGTCATTTGAGGGGTTAAAAAGGTACATTCAATGCTTTGTACGAGTTTATTGGGAAATGTGAAGGTCCAAATATATTATTTCATGACCCATGTGTCCAAAATGTTCTTAAGTAACTGATAAAACTAAAAATTTGGTAGGTTATTAGGAGAAAAGTTAGTTTTTCTTAAAGAAAAGAGAGAGATTAGCACTTGTATGGCCTCTTTGGGAAGTGTGCCACTTGGAAAAGGTGTAAATGTGACTATTAACCTTCCCAACACTCATATACACATTTTTTATGTATATATTTTTTTAATTCTCAAAACCATTTTACTTCCTTTTCACCTTTCTAGATACACAAACATGACTTGCAGGTTTGTACTTGGTTTGTACTAGGTTTGTACTAGGTTTCTACCTATCAATCTATGCACCCTCCAGGTTTTGCTTTGGTTTGAAGAAGTCTATACAATCTAGTTATTGAGTTTGATTCCAAATCATGTTTAATTATCTATATAATGTTCCCCATTCTTATTTTCAAGTTTAAATTTGATTATATGGGAAATTCACTGCAAGTTTATAGACAGGTCCATTTCTATGTTGATTGGCAATTCTCCATTATTTTCTAATTTTCATGCTTTGCAAGCATATTCTAGGGGTTGTGATAGATAATTACTAATTTTTAAAATGTTTTAAAATTATCTAATTTCATTTCAATTGCATATTAAAATCAATCTTCATATTTTTCATGCATATACACACTTCACCTAGTCTACCATTGAAGGTATGCACCTACAGGTGTTTGAAAAGGAAGCCCATGTCGAAACTAGGATGTAAGGACTTGATCAAAGTAATTAAAATATGGAGAAGATATATATTTACATTGTAAATAGATACAAGGGTTATTATAGTATCATATACCATGGATGTAGTTCATAACCCTACCTAATGCTTGCACCTTGAAAGTATGCACCTATAGGTTATGAAAATAGAGAACTAAAGGCTTTTATGAAGTGATTTAAAAAAGTGTTGGATATATTTTGAAGTCCTAATATGATATATTTATCATTATATACCATTATTTGAGTTTCAATATGAAATTTGATAATGTAAATCACTTGCAAAGTTGTGAAGACTGATACAAGGAAACCTTCCTAGAATTGCAAAAATAGAGGTTAAGAGGTTCTTGGTCAACACCTTAAAACATGGTAGTAAGAGGTCTTAAGGAATATATATGTCTTATTTTATGATCTTATATCATGTATATCATCCTTGAAAATTTTGAGGAAGGAATGATAAGAGGAAGATAGTCTTTTAAAAGCCTAAACTTGCATATAAA
Source organism: Torreya grandis (assembly GCA_037957365.1). Classification (NCBI taxonomy): domain Eukaryota; kingdom Viridiplantae; phylum Streptophyta; class Pinopsida; order Cupressales; family Taxaceae; genus Torreya; species Torreya grandis. Next base: position 60,790 of record JARHVA010011275.1, on the reverse strand, counting down.
ACCACTAAATTCAGGCATAGATATCTACAAACCTAAACCCAAAAATGACCTTATGCTCTAGTTTGACCATCTTATATTATACCAAATTTTTCATTGGATTAAAATTATTCAAGGGACACTCATGACCTAAAATATATTAAAATTAATAGATGGATTTTCATTTGCCTTGCATGGATACTCCCAGTCTGTACATTGTGTAGATGTTAACCTACAACAAGGTCTTAAGGGGAGAAGTGTCTCAATCCAAGGAGAGTATAGTTTAGATTTCAATGAAGAATAAAAATGAGTTAAAAATTACATAAACGGTGATTTTTAACTCAAATTATTTCAAGGGAAGTTCTAAACATCATAACCAAAGCCATTGAGATGCAAATAACACCTATAGTAAGGGTGAAAGGGTAGGGTGCTTAGTTAGGCTAGTGACCCAACAGTGATGCTAGAGTGGAATTTAAAGGTTTAAAAAGGAAAATTTTAGGTAGATAATACATTTTTTCACCTCCAATTATCTAAATAAATACTTATAAACATCATAAACAAATGTAATTGAAGCAAGGAACCTATAGTAGGGTCAAAGGTTGGGTTTCTTAGTCAGACGGGAAGAGATCAAAGAAGTTGATCTCATTGAGATAGATATAACATGGAGATGAAAGAATATGAACATAAATAAATTAAATATGATTCCATGATAATCCATTTCACATTAAAACTCAAGGCTAATCACTCCACACATGCACCTATAGGTAGAAGCCCTAAAAACAAAGTGTCTTAGTCAGTAGATAGTAAGTTCAACTTTGAAAAGGAAAAGGTGTATTGGTAAGTTAATATGAGATCAACCCTAATGAAATAGTGAGTTATAACCTCATATATATGTTTATTATTTAATATGACTCTTTCAAGAGAGTAATAGGCCTACACAAACCCCTGAATAACCTAATTTCACCTACAATTAGGCTTAAGGGTAGAACACATTCAGTTGGGTGAGTTCCAAGCAGTGTGAGGGGAATTAATTTAAGTTGAAGTGATGTTTCATTTTAAAAACATATATAATAATAAAAATAATCCCATTAAGATATCATAAGTGAATATAGAGTAAGGAAAGGTATCTAATAATGTATCACATAGTTCATCTAGTGAAGCCTACATACAGTTTGCTTCCCACATAGTAGGTCTCATTTTTTGAGGATTTGAGAGGTTATATCATAAGAAAAAAATCCATAGTTTGGTAAAGGAACACATATATGAGTTTTTTAAGTTCCTCAAATATTTATTTTTATTGATAAATTAGGGGAAGTGCCCTTTATTTTATCTCATATTGAAGGAACTTCCCTAGGTGCACTAGATAATTTTGGGTAGTAAAGGTAGAGAGAATAATAAATAAATATAAGAATAATTAAATAAGGTTAGATAGGTTAAAATAAAACTTATAAAGTATTATAAATATGTCATAGAATGGAAAAACCAAACAGAATGGTCTAGAATGTTCAGTATATAGGTAGGATGTTTTGAGACATAGCACCCAACAAGGGGTCAGCTTCAATCACAGCCATAGGTAAGCTTTCCACATTTATTGATCATGATTATGGGTTTTAATTATAGGTTTTTGAGATATATATATTTAAATAAATTCATAAAAACTCATTCTAAGCTTAAAAGTGCAGGTAAGCCTACTAGGCAAGAATTAGGCCTAGTGTCCTAAGATGAGGTCTTTCACATTTTGGCCTTCGACAGGAGTTTAAACCTATTAAAACATATGTATGAGATGTATAAAAATGTGTTAAATATTTTATAGAACAAATAATTTTCAAATAGTCCATTTATAAGCTCAAAACTAACATCAGGCCTGGGAAAACAAATAATCAAGCTTGAATAGGCAACTTCAATTGCTCATATCTCTACTGAGGATATGCATGGTGGATAGATAAGTTTGGAGTGGTTATTAGGGTCCCATAAAATCATTTTTGTGAAATTTTTTTTCAAGTTGGATGTCAGAGATTTATGAACAAACCTTAAGACTCAAAATAGGCCTAAAACCCTATTAAACCCTCAGCTAGGACTAGGTTATGAAAATGGAGTTGGATATATATCTATATGGCATAGTATGAAAATTAAAGATTTTTTAACTTGGAAAGGAATCTCTTAGGATCCCTTACATGTTTTTAAGATGTACAGACTTGTATGGATGGGGGTAGAAATAGGCTATTTTGACTAGTTTTTATGTTGTGTAGGCTACATGAGGAATTAAGAGATGAAACAAATTTTGGAGAGAATATTTAGACTTTTAATAACTTTTAATATTCATTTCATGCCCTGAAATATCTTACAAGTTCCTCAACTAGGTGATTCAACTCAGCTAGTCAAATCTGGCATATTGGACAAGCTAGTGAAGAAGATGGAAAAATTCAAATGAGCTCATTTAAAGGTATCCCTAATACTTATATGGCCATGAAGGGTATTTATATGTGTTTATAAATTCCTCCCATGTATTTTCATGATAAATTTATGCCTTTTTAGAGGGAAAATGTGTAGGGTGCATGAAAGAGCAATTATCTAGATAGTAGATGATGGTTGCTCCTTCCCAAGTGATCCAGGAACAAGCCTATAACCAATGTATGAATAGGAATTCCTGATACCCTTAATATTATTTAAAATCATTTTACCTAGTCCTAATCATTTATAATGTGTTCAAATAGGCCTAATCATGCATGTAATTTTTTTGAGCCAGAATGAGGAGTTTCTTGCCACTTTTCATGAAGTTTGTGACTTGGATTGACACTTGGAGTTCCTAATATTACATGTTTCAACCCATACCCTCTTATCATGCATTAATAACTTATTTTTTTTAGATTTAAAAGCATCCTTTTGACCCTTGGACTTCTCTTCTTCTCTCTTTCTCTTATGTTTTATAAGAGCTAGTCATTTTGGCCATTGTAAGGATGATCCACCTGAGTATGCTGAAGCCTTGCTCATTTGTATACATTTTGATCAATAAAATGACTAATTTTTACCTCTTTCATGACTATTAATAGTTTTCTTTACTTTAATGTTTAATTTTCTTAGTGAAAACTATGGATTCCTTAGTAAGTTGTCACAATCTCTCACCTATTCACAGTTTCTTCTTACAGGGCATGTGATGTGTTCCAAGAAATTTCAACTTTTAAGTGAGTTATTATCTTCATTATTTTCATTCAATTTCTCTTGTCTAGTCCTCCTAGATTTTCACATTCATCCATAACCCCACAATGTAACATTGATGCGAGAAGACATAGATTGGAGATTGTATGTTTAGTTGTCCTTTGATTTCAAGTGTAATATGCATATTGTTGGATGTAATTAGTCAATTTGGTGTATCACCTCCCTTATATTAGTTTTATTTCAGTTATCCTTCTCCATTTTCATCCTCTAAAGTTATTATTAGTAGCAATCCAAAGTGGTGCATCAAGGAAGCTAGCCCTATCTAAAGATTCGCCCTATTCATTAGGTTACCCACAGGCCTAGAGGTGATTCCATTGTACCACTTGGATGATAAGATATTTAAATCTCTTCAAAGGGTGAAAATTCAAGTCACAATAATAGGTAAGGGTCTTAAGTTATTTATGGGTTATCATGTATACTTGATTACTCATTGCATAATGTCAATTCAATATTTTAGAACATTGAATATGGAGGTAGTGACATAACCATATCCCACTAAACTTAGTTTTAATGGTATTTTGAGGTTAAATTCCCTAGGAAATATACTCTTATTATGTACACCATAATTCAAGTGGTTTAATGGCTTATCAAGGCTTACAGTTTTCACAAGTTCAATTAGGGGGTGTCCTTTATATACCTTTCATTATGATGAGACCCAATTTTATGAAATAAGTTGTTTAATGGGTTGCAAAAGAGGGTCTAATCCCTATGTGCTCACTTCATCTATAGGATTTTATCATGGTGCTACTAGAAAATTAGATTTAAAGGTAGTTGTTGAACCTCTAGTATTGAAAGATGAAACCCCCTCATGTCATAGTGTGATTAAAATACATAACATCTTAGAAATTGGAAAAATTGATCCTAAATTTAAATACCCCATTGGTACATGGGGTTTGACCTACCATGTGGTGGTGAAATCCAAGTCAATTTTTCCCATATAAAATAAAAAATAAATTATGATTTTTAAGAATTATCATAATGTAATGCAAGGAAATAACATAATTTAATGTTATTCTTGGGCTACAAAAAGTTATAAGAATTTTTTTTATTTACAAGGATCATCACCAATGTAACATGATAAATTATCATACAAAACCTCTTATAATGCACATAAATAAATTTACAAAAAAATTAAACTAATTAATTAATTAGCCAACTTGAGAAAAAAATTAAAATTAAAGAAATGATTAAAAAATAAAATAAAATGGCATTTGGTTTATCTTTCTTAAGACTTTGGCTTGAGGTCAAACACAAAACCATTAGTAGTTTATATATAATGACTTTGGAAATTTGAAAACTTATAAGTTAGCTCAAAATAAAATAATAAATAAGACTAAAATATAAAAATCAACAAATCTAAAAAAAATTAGTTGTTAAATAGAAAAAAATCAGTACACAAAAAAAGACAAATTCATTAATTATCCAAAAACAAAAAATTAGGAAATTATAGAAACATAAAAAATATTATTGACAAAACTACCTAACTACAAAACAAAACCACCAAAGTTCATAACAAATTCACCGAAGTTCATAATAAATTTACCAAAGTTTATTACAAATCTACCAAATTTCATAAAAAATCCATCAATGTTCATAAAAAATCCATCATTCTACTAAAGGACAGAAACAAGAAAAAAAATATAAAAACGTGAAAAAAATAGCAAAAAATTGAATGATAGAAAAAAATAGAAATGACTAAAAATAGAAAGATAAAACTAGAAACAAAGTATATAAATAACCTGGAAATGATTTCACCATTTTACATACCAATTTCATTTTTATCCCTAAAAATCCTTTTTTATCCATAAAAAATCCTATGTTCTCTATAACAAATTAATGTTCTTCATAAATTGTACAAAAATTCATAAACCTATAAAAACTACATCTAGAATAATAAGAAAACCTCCTAAATCAAGACTAAGTTGTCATACAGTCCAACAAAAATAAAAAATAATTCAAAACTCAAATAAAATCATATAAGATGAGAAATATTTTGTAAAGGTCCCACCAGGCATATCAAAATGTTATAGCTATAAATTACAAGTTTACACTAAGAAACCAAATAAGCAATTGAATTCCTATTCTAAGATTAATCTAAAACCTCAGATAGATCTTCAATGAAAGAACAAGACAAAATTAAAAAATTACTATCCATATTACCAACAAAAGTGAACACCTTTTCATTTGATTTACTTTGATTTTATCTTTCAAGTGAGTTTGTGGATGCTCAATTCATTCTCCAAATGTAAATATAATCTCAGCAGCATAAGGACTAGATGCACAAGGTAATTTTGATATAAAACTAATAGCTTGATGATGGATGTTTACAATGGAGGATGAACCTTTAATTTATAGGCTTTCAAGTGAGAATATGGATGGTTGAGAAAAACTTGGATTTATTAGATTCTGTTAATTTTGGATGGTCGGATTTGAATCCTTATCTAAGTGGAAGAGACCAATTTCTCATGTGTTTGAGAAATAAGGGAGAAGTTAGTTGGTAGTTGACAAGGTAGTTATATGACTCACCATGTTTTTTGAAAGGTTAAATTATGAATCAACAATTGGTTGAGGAATTTAAGTAAATGGTTGGATGACTTAACACTTGGTTGAAATAAATGTGGAATATGTTTGATGACTTGGAAATTCTAGATTTTATTAGTTTTGTATAATTATGTGTTCATTATTAGCTAATTAATACGGATTGATTAACTATTCTAAATAGGGAAGCAAATGATTTTAGTGGAACTTAGAATATAATTTGAATTTAGGGTGGTGGTTGAGTTAGTGCGTTGATATTAGTAAATTTTAATTATGACACTAAATGTGGTAGAATTTAGATGTCTAAAAATACCAATATTAAAGTTTGAAATTTTCTTAAATTATCAAAATTTGACTTATATGTTTATAATGTTTATGTATATGCAATTATTCCTTTGAGTTAAAACCATAATGATTTATCTTAATGGGTAATAAATAAATGTAAATAGTTAAGTCCTATAGAGAAGATGTTTTTGAATAGTGGTAGGATTTCCATAGGTAATATTATTTCTCTTCATAGCATGTTTTTTAATTTTACCCCATCATTATTATTGAGGTGATAATAATTATTATGTGGATAATTTAAATATAGGTGTTGTACCCAACATCCCCCTTCTTTCCATAGGAAATGGGGACCCACTTTTTTCATATTGTTGTCTTGATTTTGAGCCCCCTCTTTTATATGTTTATGCAAATTCTAGGAAAAGATCATGATTTGGCTTTTTATACTTTGGAAAGATGACATTGATATTGTGTTTCCATAGACTAAATATTTTGTTCTATCAGGTTTGTTACTTAGATCTAATTTTTTCATACTTATGTTTTCATGGACTAACTTTTCTATCCTCTTGAGATTTATTCTTTTGGGATTTTTGTCATAGACCTATCTATGTTGAGGAAATTATTGCAAATATTTTTCTCAAAATAATTCCCCCAAAGGAATTAGGTTTGTGGGTCCTTTTACCTATATAAATACCTTTTGATACTTTCATTTTGGATCATTTTATGTTATGAAGTATCCCCTTTAGGCACTTGTGCCATGAAGTAGACCGTTTGGCCCTTCCACTTACCCTTCGAGACTTTTTTCTTGGATCCTTTGTCCTCTAGGACTTATCCTTAGGGATTTTTGTTCCAAACCCATTTTCTTTTGAAAAATATCCTTCAACCTTTTGTTGCATCCCTTGTGGCCCTTTATAAGTGCCTTTCAAAAAATTTGAAAGTGCCCTTCAGCCTTTTGAAATTCCTTTGGTACTTTTATCTCGGGTTTTTTCCCTCTAAAACCATTCCTTTAGACCTTTTATCCAAGACATTTTCCCTGAGGAAATGAACTTACCCTTCAGGATTTGTGTAATGTCTTTCATACCTTTTTTTATGGCCATTTTGCCTGACAAAATTCCTTCAATACTTTTGAAATGCCTCTTTTCCCTTTGACTTACCCTTTGAAAGTTTTGTCAAGGACACATATTCCTTCAAAAAAATTGAACATGCCCTTAAACCTTTTGAGAGTGCCCTTAAAGAATTTTGTAGTTATCCTTCAGGACTTTTATAATGGCCTTTTACCCTATGAGCCTACCCTTCGGTACTTTTGTCCTAGGCCGTTTCACCCCAGGCTAATTCCTTTGGACTTTGTGTTTTAGAGATTTTATTTGATGTAAAAATCCCAAAACAATTCTCCCAAGGACATATTCCCTTTAGACATTTTGAAAATGACCCCTAGGCCCTTTTTAAAAGTGGCCACTTACCCTTTGAGACTTTCTTATAGCCCCTTTCCCCTCCAAGACTTTCCCTTTGAGACTTTTGTCCTGGACCCTTTTACCCTTCATACTAACCTTTCAGGAATTATATCTTAGGACTTTGTCCTTTGACCAATTCCTTCAGACATTTTATCTAAGATATTTTTCCCTTTGACCCCTTCCTTTAGACATTTTATCCAAAACATCATGACCTTCATCCCTTTTGAGACCATCTCTTCAAGCATTCCTTCAGACATTTTATCTAAGAGAGTTGAGTCTTTGAGGGAATTGTTATGGAATTCCTTCAGACTTTGTGTCTCAGAAATTTTGTCTAATGAAAAATACTCTTTAGGAGAATTATTGTAGACATTTTATTTGAAAAAAAATCCCTGTATATAAATCCTAAATAATTCCCCCACATAGAAATCCCAAAATAATTCCCTCATACAAAAAACCTGAAATAATTCCCCCACAACAATTGCCCCGAGACCAATACCATACTAGCAAGTGGCACTCTTGCTTAGAGAACATTTTAATTATGTCTTGAGATTGAATTAATATTTTAGCCAAAGGTCCAAATCATATTTTAATAATACTAAGACCTTAAGCTAGAATATTCATGCAGGGTCTTTTATACATATTTTCCAAAGTATTATGCTAATTCATTTTTTGCTTATGTTTACAAAAGTAGGGAATCCCAAAGAAATGACATGTGTCAAGTTGATGAGATTAAATTTTATAGTCATACAGATGTTAGTTGATGGTGGTGAAGATGTCATTTGATGATCACATGAACTTCAAATTTAACCTTAACAACATGTCAAACTTACAAGATTAAATTTAATAGTTGCACGAATGTCATTTTACGGTCATGAAAATGTCAAATTTAACTTTGGAAATGGATAATTTATGTAATTAAATTTAATATTCATGTGGATGTTAGATGACGATCATGAGTAAATTAGTTGATGTTCATACAAACATCAAATTTAACCTTGTAAATTACTCATTTGGATTCAAAAGTGGACCCAACAAATCAATTGTTCACATTAATCTATATATTTGATCCATTGGTGGAATATCAATAAAGACTTTTCAAAGGTCCCATATTAAAAAGAAAGTTTTCAAGTGGCATACTAACATGATCAAACTATAAGTCAAAAATTCTAAGCCAAGATCTTACAGCATGCATCTGCTTGGTCACATTTGATTGAATGATGTTAGAGCAAGTTAAATGTTAAAGCTCCACAAGAGTGACAAGTGTCACCATTATGAAATCCTATTATATAGATATAATGACCCATGGAAAGAATTAATGAGCCTAGTACATAGAGCTTAGAAGCCTTGAGTAGTTGCTAAGTGGCACACATATAATGTAGAGTAAATAGGGAACAAGTGTCAAACACATAAGAGTTAATCAGTCAAAATCATAAATTCAATGAAATACGTTAAACCAATACATAAAGATCAACGGTATGAGATCAACATGGAATTTTTAAAATTCCTATAACCTACAGAGCTGCCAAGTGTCACGCTCATGTTTCATCATGCAAAAGTTCAATGGTGTGAGTTCTAAGTAGAGTTTTTAAAGATCCTAGACTCACTTAGGTGTTGACACATGTCATATTTTGAAAGCTAATAGGTAATTATGGGTAGAATACGTATATTTTTTGTCATTCAATATATGTTTATCAATACACATTGGGTCTCATATTTAATCTAGAGTATGAAAATGCATGTCTTAATCTAAACAATGAATATAAATATCTAGATTCTATAAATAAAAGGTACAGACAAGCATGTAATGCATAGTTTCGATTAGTCATAAATAACAGTAGTGTCACTAGTTCTAAAACATTGGTAAAGAAATTTTGGTCCTTCATGAATATGTTAGATTTCCATTTGAAAGTGGATAAACTAAAAGATCAACAGGTTGTTCTCATAACCTATAAAAGGAGGCATGTATAGTTTTGATAAATGGTGCATATTCTAAAGTTCTCATATAGTTCAAACTATCATTATTAAAAATTCCTTTGTCTTTATACACATGCACATGTTGCATAGCTTTGGCAAAGGCTATTTTAAATATATGACTATAAGTGGACTCTTATATAGTTTTAGACCATAGTTAGAACTCATGTTCTAACTATCACATGTAACGACCTTGCATGAACTTGGAGGATGAGGTGACCCCTTCCCCAAGTCTATATAAACAATTATAATCCAACTTTGATTTTTGTCAAAGAATTTGTGAATACAGGAGAATTTTGATCATCAGTGAATGTGTTTGTGTATTTTGTTTCCAATTTCTATGTAATCAATTTCTACTTTTGTTGGTTGTATGTTTTAATAATATTTAGTATTCAAAAGTTGTGAATAGATTCTTAATTATTTTGATTGGTATATTATTTTATAAATTTGTAATAGATGTTGAAATATTGGTAAATATATTGATTAAGATAGTCAAGTTCAAATCAATTTATAATTTTGATTATGTATGAGTGATTTCTTAGATGTAGTTTTTTGTATGTGTGCACTAGCTACTTTATATACTTCATTAGCTCAAGCCATAATCTCTTGATTAAGGGTGTGTAATAGCTACCCTAAAAGGATCAACCTTTATCTAAAGCTTGTGAATTCTTTGCATATTTATCTCCTTATACTTCTTATCCTTGTCTAACTATGTGTGGGTAACTACTTCTAGAAATAGGCATAGGTTATAAGAGCACTTATCTTTTTAGAAACTAGCTAGGGGAGTAGTTCATAAAATCCATAAAAGCTTTATTTTCTACCCTTCCCTTCCCTCCTTTTTTGAGTTTATTTTAAGATCTACCCACTCTATATTAGTGACTAATCATCCATCTAACTCATATATATATATATATATATATATATATATATATATATATATATATATATATATATATATATATATTCACTACCCTTATTAGGAACCACACCTCCATCCAAAAACCTTTCCATCAACCTACATGCCCTACCCACTATTCCATAAATAGGTTGTAAGAGACTGCATACTTACAAGTTGTGCCTTGGAGTGGATTTTACCTCCATTTAGATCCTAAAATGTTATAGCCTACCTCTTTAAGGATATGGTATGAATAAAACCTACATCAACAGTTAATTGGTGTTAGAAAGAGGGCCATCACCCTTAATAGTAGTAGTTATCATTTATATAGAGTTGTACTAGAGTCACCCAAGAGATTGACTAGATCAAATTCTTAGGCTAGATTATTAGTCTCACCCTTGTCAAATCATAAGACACTTAGAACTATGCCAATAGCCCTAATTCAAAAAAATCCCCCTTTGATAGGGAACCCCTTAGTAGTAAGGAACCTTTTACCTATTAATCAGCCAATGGCTCAACAACAACCCTAGTTAGTTGGGTCTACTATCACCATCCTAGGAGATGTGCATGATTTTCCTTAGAATCCCAATAAGTACTTTCCATCCTTTTCTCCTTTAGGAGTAAGGATAGTAGGGGAACATATAAAATCAATTAAAACTACTTTAAGATTAATGAATTTCATAGATGAGAATGTTACATGTAGATTATTCCATTTTAATTTGATAGATGCTAATTATGATTAGTTTTTAAATGTAAAAAAAAAATCTATCACTTCTTCATATGAATGTCAAACAACTTTTCTTACATAGTTTGGATAGGTCACCAATATTATTTTAGTATACCAGCACTTCACTAGCATAAGGAAGGAACCTAATGAGCCTATCTATGCTTTCAATGAAATATGGTAGAATATGTACAACTAGTTGACCCAAAGATATAAACTAGAGGCAGCATTAGTGTTGGAAATATACAAGAATGCCTTGGACCCTATTACTACCATGTTTTTGAGAAGAGAAATTATATCTAACATTTTTAAATTAGCATTCAAAGAGGCTATCACCATAGATAGTCAGCTCAATCCTCATATTCCTAGAGTGACTAATGTCAATAATGGTTTTTCAACACTAAATCTAGTTCCACATGCAAGGCAGAATGTCTTGGCATTCAAGTAAAACTAATTATACATGTTACCTCCCATGACATAGACAACACAACCAAATTTCATCTACTTGAACAATCATGTGATGGGTAATGGCTATCAATAGAACCAACAAATGACTATACTTCCCACTACTATTTTACAAGGTATGGATTCCACAAAGGCAGAACTAGATTATATTCAAAAGATGGTTTAAAAGTTGAGAAATGATTTCCTAAATATGCAAAGGAAGATGGGAAATGAAAATGGACCAATCAATAATCAGAATACTAGATTTTAAAGATACAATAGACTATTCAATAGGCCTAAATAACCTAACAAGATTTTAGAGATCAACATAGTAGAGACGTCTCTTCCTAATAGGTGTAAAATTTATAATACTTTTGAGCATGATGAGCTCAACTATATTGAATTTTGCATAGAATTTGAAATCTTTCAAAGAGAGGTGGTTAGACAAGATCAGATGCATAATCCACCTAACCATCATCTAAATCTTGGATATTCCAACACTACCATGTTCTTTTAAACTCACAAGTTTTCCTTTCTAGGTAAAGATGATAATGAACCAGAAAATAATATGGATGAAGTTCATGCTTTCTAGCAGTTCTAGAGAGGTGCATACAATCTAAGGAATAAGTAGCCACCCACAACATCAAATCTTCCAAATACCATGGTGATTCCTCCTAATCCTAATTTAAACAATAATCCACCCCCTCCAAATGGGAATGATCAGTAGCAAAGCAAGGAAGAACTAAGTAAATGAGGATATAACATTGTTGAGGATATGAAGAAGATCAAAGAGAATATAACTCTTCATGATTTAGCTCAAATTACCAAGAAAAATGAGTTTCTCTATAATTCCATTATAGGGAAGGCCCTTATGGAAAGAACTAAAGCATCTACAGACAAAGTAAAAGTTGTTGATGCCAATGTCATCTACAAGAGCAAGTCAGAAGTTCCTCCCTTTCTACTAATTATTTAGGTATTTGCTAAGAACATTCATAACTATTTAGTTAATTCTAGAGCATCTACAACTATCATGCCTACATCCATATGTCAAAATCTTTGTTTGATGCTAAGCCCTACTAATAGGATATTTCATAATTAGACAAGATAGTGGTCCTAGTGGTTGGAAATTGAATAATGCATGCATTCAAGTAGCATCTAAGCCAAGAGTCCAAATGACCATTGTTATTCTAGTGGTGGAGATACCCAAAGGCTATGGTCTATTCCTAAGCAAGGATTGGATCAAAACACTTAACAAATATCTCTCTACAAACTTTTATCATATATGGTTATCATGGAGAGGAGTTCTGAATCAAATTAGAATTAACAAAGAGCCAAGAATGAAATATCCCATTATAAAGTACAACATCAAGAACAAAGAGGTAAAGTATGAGTCTCCCAACCTTGGTATTTATAATTTTACTACTTAGAATCAAATACAAAAGTGTTTCAATCATCTATGGACTCTACACTTTGATGGTGATAGATACAAGTAAGGATCAAACATGGGAATCAAATTGATCGATCCACAAGGTAAGAAATTCTTGGAGGCATATAGGTTACAATTTCCATGCACTAAAAATAGAGTTGAGTATGAGGATTTAGTTGTAGGACTATAGTTTATACTCAAGAATAATCTCAAGCAAATATCAATATTTGGTGACTCATAACTAGTGGTCAATTAGGTCAGAAATTAATACCAATGCAAGCTATCTTATTTGAAAGAATATAAGCACAGAGCATGGGACCTAATGGAAATCTTTAAATATTTCAACATAGTATCACTTCTTAGAGATAAAAATAATATCATTGATTCATTATCCATTGATGTTGTTAATCTGGAGCCGCTATAGGAATCTAAGGTAAAAAATTTCTCCATTGAATTGATACCATGCCCCTTTGTTCCACATAACATAGAAAATTTCTAGGTCTTTGATGATGACCAGTAAATCATTTAGTTTTTAACCAATTCAGGGGAATTTAAATCCCAAATCATATATGATAAGGATATTAATCACCTCTATCAAGAGGAATTAGATAAAGAGGGCATTATTCAACTAAAAAAGAATTGAATTCTAGCTAGGTTAGTCTCCTTGAAAACACCATTAGACATAGATACTTAGGCACAATAACAAAGACAAACAAAATTCAATGAATTAGACTTTAAAAAATAAAATCTAAGAGATGAAAATCACCCACATTATGTTAATATTGGTCTTAGTTTCACCCTAGAAGAGAGATAATGATTAAAGGATTTAATCACTTGATATAGGGACATCATTGTTTAGCTATATGAAGACTTGAAAGTATATGACCCATAAGTCATTACTCATACAATTCCTTTGAATTTATATCATAAACCATTTAGATGATGACAAAGACTAGTCAATCCTATTTTTTAGCCTCTCATTTAGAGAGAAGCAGGAAAGTTTTTAAATGTAAAACTCATCTTCCTAGTCTGACATTCTACTTGGGTGGCCAATTTGGTCCTAGTAAGAAAGAAGAATGGTGAGACCAGATTATGTGTGGACTTCATAAATCTGAACAAGGCTTTTGAGAAGAATAATTATCCCCTACCTTTTTTGGATGAGGTGATACAAATAGTGAGTGGTTCTAAAATGATGTCCAACCTGGATGGATTCTTAGGCTACAATCAGGTACTAGTACAATCTAAGGATAGAATGAAGATGGTGTTTACTACAAGTTGGGGAACTTATGCATATAAGAGGATGCCATTCAACCTAATAAATTTAGGAGCTACCTTTTAATGTGTCATGTATCATGCTTTCAAAATATTGATAGGAAAATGCATAATCATCTACATGGATGATTTTATGGTATTTTCAAAGAATTGTAAGGACCACATAAGTCACCTATAGTCCATAATATAGAGATACAAAAGGTTTAGTGTTTCATTAAACCTAAAGAAGAGCATATTCAGAGTGATTAAAGGTAATATTTTGGGTCACCTCATCACTAGGGATGGGATCACCATTTATCCAAATAGAATTCAAATGATTTAAAAAATTCAACCACCAAACAGTAAGGAGTTTAAATCATTCTTTAGAAAGATTAACTTTGTAAAGAAGTTCACCTCACTATTTGAAGAGATCATCAGACCCCTGAACACCACACTCAAGCAAGATGCCAAAATATAATGGATAACTGAAGCTTGAAAGTCCTTCCAAGACATTAAAAATGTAATATCACAGGATCTAGTGTTGATCAGTCTAGATTTTAATAAATATTTCTACCTATACTCATTTGCTTTAGAGAATATAATTTTTATTATCATCACGTAGAATAAGGATGAGACCGAGCATCTAATCACATTCATGAGCACAAAATTAAAAGATGCAGATCTCAAGTACTCTATGATTGACAAACAAATTTTTGCCCTTATCAAGGTATTGAAGAAGTTATGGCATTACATTTTGAAGAATAAAGTCATTTCCATTGTCACAAAATGAGCTAGGATAATGATGAGGCAAATGAATGGCCAAGCTATAAGAATTTGATATAGAGATCAAGCTTGTAAAGATCATTTGAGGGTAAGGCATTATTTATCTTATGACTAAACTAGATCCATACATCATAATTGAAGAGGTATGTGAAGCTCAAATATCTAAATAAGAATGGTATAGTGATAGAATACAATAATTAATTACAAGAACTTATTCCCCAGAGCTCAATAAAGAGAAGAAGAGATTTGAGGCCCAAAGTTGATCATTACATGATTAAGAAGGGAGTCCTCTATAGGAAAAATTATGAAGGTATTTACCTCAGATGTGTATCTATGGAAGAAGCTAAGGAAATCTTAGAGAACTTGCATCATAAAATAGGTAATGGTCCCCATTCTAGGAATACCATAGCCCATAAGATCTTAATAATAGGATACTACTGGATAAAAAATTTCAAAAATGCTCATGCTCATGTGAGAACATGCCATGAATGTCAAGCTTTATCAAAGAGATAAGTATACATATCAATGCCTTTATAGCTAGTTGTTGGAGGAATATCATTTGCCCAATGGGGTTTAGACTTCATTGGTGTCATCAACCCAAATTCCTCAGTAAGACATAAATTTCTATTTACTGCTATAGATTATTGCACTAGATGGACCAAATCCATATCCATAAAGAATTATAGAGCATAAGATGTGGTTCACTTCTTGTAATAACACATAACAACCAAATTTGGCATGCCCATTTCTCTAGTTTGTGACAATAGATTAGATTTTATATTAGTAAAATTTACTGAGTGGGTACATGATAACTAGATTATTATTAGGTTAACTTCTAACCATTACCTTGGTGAAATGGACTGGTAGAATCAATGAACAAAAATATAATTTATGTAATTATTAATTCAAATAGAGACAAGCCTAAGGAGTGAAAGAATTTATTGAAGTATGCTCTTTGGGTAGACCAGACTAGACACAAGCAAACCCTTAAATCTTCACCCTATCTATTGGTGTATGGATACAAGCATGTGTTACCTATCATGTTGAAGCTACACACTTATTATTTCATTCAAGACTACATGGAACCAAGAAATAAAGTAGAATCAAGGTTTCTAGACATAATATAAATGGAAGATTCAAGGATTGATGCCATATAGACATTTAGTGAACACCAGAGCATGGTCAAGATATGGTTTGATAAGAGAGCAAAGGTGAAAGTATTTAGGATTTTATATCTAGTACTACATTGGGATAAATTCCATGAGAAGAAAGGACAATATGATAGGTTTGTCCTACTATGGATTAGACCATACCAGATTTTAGAGATCATGGGCAATAACACATTTCATCTAAAGGACATCCACGGCAAAGAACTTATATATCCAGTCAATGGATAGTTCTTAAAGCATTATTTTAGGTTTGTACTATTTACTAATGATACTGAGTAATGAAGGATAGATGAATGTATCTGTAGGATTAGATTAGATTTCTTGCTTTCTTAGATTAGTTTCTCACTTTTTTAGTTTAGTTTCTTTCTTTCATAGATTAGTTTCCTACTTTCTAGATTAATCTTTCCTAATTTCAGCATTTTTCTTTCATAGATTAGTTTCCTACTTTCTAGATTAATCTTTCTTTCTTTCAGTATTTTGCTTTCATATATTAGATTTTATGTTTTCTAGATTAGATTTTAGTCCTTTCTTAGATTAGTTGTTCTTTACTTCCTCTGACAATCAGAATTGTGTTTGCTCTAACTACAAACAAGTTAAAATCCAAATCAATTGAGCTTATGACTTGTATAAAAGGGGAAAATTAAAATCTTAAATTCTTTTAGGATTAGTTTATAGATTGGGTATATTTCTATGTTTTTTAGTCTTTAGGATGATGGTAGGTAATCATGGATTATTCTGAATGGTGTCATAATTGAATGCTTTTACCAAGCATATGGACTTTGTTCTTAGAGTACTTTATACAAATTTAGAAAATTTTCTTATTTTATTGGATCAAATGCACTTATCACATTAAATATCTATTAGGAGTGATAATTTTGGGTATAGGTGTAGCTGGTAGGGACATTCTAGTAATGATTTGTTTTATAATTATACTAGCTCAATGGGGTTCTAGCTCTTCTATTTCCTATTTAAGAATAAAAGAAGAGCAAAAGAAAAGAAAAAGAAAAAAAACCAATGTATTCAAAAGAAAAAAATAAAATCTAAAGAAAATAAAAAGGCTCACATGATGAAATAAGGTCAATGTACTATACATCATGATCAAAGAAAAATAATGGAATGAGAAGAGAAGGAGCCCAAGGTATTTCTATTGGGGTTATGGATGCCTAGCTGGCAATAGAGCAATGCCTAAGCTTCCATTATTTTTTGAGCTTTAATAGGTACCTAAATGAAACTTATAGCCCCATTAAATCCTTTAAATAAACTCATCACAATAGAGGTTAAATAAACTACATGTTTTGACACACACATATCCAAGAAATTAGAAGGCAAGTATGTTGTGTGAATTAACGTAGGAGTCTCTTTCATGTTTTTGATTTAAGTATTATTTTATGGCAAACTTAATGATTGATTTAAAGATTGCTAACCAGAGTTTTGGGTTATTGAATACCCAGGAGTATTCCTCCTGTAAGTCACCATTTGTTGTACCCAACATCCCCCTTATTTTCATAGGAAACAGGGACCCACTTTTTTCAGATTATTGTTTTAATTTTAAGCCCCCTCTTTTATATGTTTATGAAAATTTTGGGAAAAGATCATGATTTGGACTTTTATACTTTAGAAAGATAGCATCATTATTATGTTTCCATAGACTAAATATTTTGTTCTATTAGGTTTGTTACTTTGAGCTAATTATTGTGTACTTATGTTTTCATGGACTAACTTTGCTATCCTCTTGGGATTTATTCTTTCAAGATTTATATCATGGACCTATCTATGTCAGGAAAATTATTGCAGACATTTTGTCTAAAATAATTCCCTTGAAGGAATTAGGTTTGTGAGTCCTTTGCCCTATGGAATTACCCTTATATAATTTTGTCCCAAATCATTTTACCCTATGAAGTATACCTTTAGGCACTTTTTCCATGAAGTAGACCCTTCGGCCCTTTCACTTACCCTTCGGGACTTTTTTCTAGATATTTTGTCCTCTGGGAATTATCCTTTAGTATTTTTATTCCAAGCCCCTTTGATTTTGAAAAATATCCTTCAAATTTTTGTTGTATCCCTTTTAGACCTTCAAAAGTGCCCTTCAAAATTTTTGAAAGTGCCCTTCAACCTTTAGAAATTCCTTAAAGACTTTTAACCCAGGCCTTTACCCTCTAAAACCATTCCTTCAGACCTTTTGTCCTAGACATTTTCCCCAAGGAAATAAACCCACCCTTAGGGCTTTATGAAATATGTCTTTTGGCCCTTTTATTATATCCATTTTACCTGATAGAATTCCTTTGGGGCTTTTGAAATGCCTTTTTACCCTCTGACTTACCCTTTGGAAGTTTTGTCAAAGACACAATTTCCTTTGACTTTTTGAACATGCCCTTCAACCTTTTGAGAGTACCCTTTAGGAATTTTGTGGTTACCCTTTAGGAATTTTATAATGGAATTTTTTCCTATGATCCTACCCTTCAAGACTTTTGTCCTAGGCCCTTTCACCCCAGGCCAATTCCTTTAGACTTTGTGTTTCAAACATTTTGTTCGATGTAAAAAGCCTAAAATAATTCCCCCAAGGACACATTCCCTTTGGAAATTTTTAAAATGACCCTTCGGCCCTTTTTAAAAGTGTCCACTTACCATTCAATAATTTATCCTATCCCCTTTCCCCTCCAAGACTTGCCCTTGAGGACTTTTTTCCCAGTGCCTTTTGCGCTTCACACCAACCTTTCAAGACTTTTATCCTGGGGCTTTCTCCTTTGACCAATTCCTTCAGACATTTTTTCGAAGAGATTTTTCCATTAGACCCCTTCCTTTATACATTTTATCCAAAACATCATGCCATTTGGCCCTTTTGAGACCATCCCTTTAAACATTCCTTTAAATATTTTATCAGGTAGAATTGAGTCTTTAGGATAATTGTTATGAAATTTCATCAAACTTTATGTCTCAAACATTTTATCTAATTAAAAAGACCCTTCAGGAGAATTATTGTAGACATTTTTTTCAAAATAATTCCCCTACATAGAAATTCTAAAATAATTCCCCTGCACAAAAATCTCAAAACAACTCCCTTGCATAGAAAACCCAAAATAATTCCCCTGCAATAACTGTCCTGAGACCATCACCATATCACCAAGTAGCACCCTTGTTTAGACAACATTTTCATTATGTCTTGAGATTGATTTAAGATTGTATCCAAAGGTCTAAATCATATTTTAATAATACTAAGACCTTAAACTAGAATATTCATATAGGGTCCTTTATACATATTTTCCAAAGTGTTATGCTAAGTCATTTTTTGCTGATGTTTGCAGAAGTAGGAAATCCTAAAGAAATGACACATGTCAAGTTGATGAGGTTAAATTTGATAGTCATGTAAATATCAGTTAATGGTCATGAGGATGTCATTTTATGATCATGTGAACATCAAATTTAACAGCGACAACGTGTCAAACTTATGAGATTAAATTTGATAGTCTCATGGATGTCATTTGATGGTCATAAGTACATTATTTTAAAGTCATGAAAATGTCAAATTTAACCTTGATAATGGCTAATTTATGAAATTAAATTTGATAGTTGTGTGGATGTTAGTTGACAGTTGTAAGGATGTCAATTGATGATTGCATGAACATCAAGTTTAACCTTGTAAATTACCCATTTGGATTCAAAAGTGGACCCAGCAGATCAATAGCTCATATTGATCTATATAGTTGATCTAATCATGTGATATTAATGGAGACTTTTTAAAGGTTTTGGATTAAATAAAAAAATTCCAAGTGGCATACCCACATGATCAAAGTACAAATCAAAAATTCTAAGCTAAGATCTTATGCCATGCATCTGCTTGGGCCCATTTGATCGAATAATGTGAGAGGGAGTTGAAATGTTAAAGCTCCATGATAATGACAAGTGTCACCATCACAAAATCCTAGTACACATATCCAATGACCGATGGGAAGAAGCATGGATCCCAGTATATAGATCTCAAAAACCCCAAGTAACTACCAAGTGGCACACATATGATATAGAGCAAAATAGGGAACAACAAGTGTCAAACACATAAGAGTCAATGAGCCAAAATCATAAATCTAATGAACCACATTAGACTAGTACATAAAGATCAATAGTCCAATATCAACATGCAATTTTAAAAGGTCCTAGAAACCTGTGGATCTACCAAGTGGCATGTTCACTTTTTATCATGTAAAATATCAATGGTACAAGTCCTAGGTGGACTTTTCAAAGATCTTGGACTCAATTAGGTGGTGACATGTGTCATATTTCAAAATATAACAAGGAATTATGGGTAGAATACTTAGATCTTTAGACACTCTAGCTATTTTTATCAATAGACATTGGGTCTCACAGTTAAGCTAGAGTATGAACATACATATCTTAATCTGAATAGTGAATATAAAGATCTAGATTCTATAAATAAAAAGCACAAGTGAGCATGTAATGCATATTTTAGATTATTCATAGCTAATAGTATTGTCATTGGTTCTAAAACATTGGTAAAATGATTCTGGTCCTTAATTCATATGTCAAAGTTCCATTTAAAAGTGGTTAATCTGAAATACCAATAGGGTGTTCTCACAACCTATAAAAGGAGGTATGTATAGTTTTGATAAATGGTATTTATCATGAAGTTTGCATATGATTCAAAATATCACTGTAAATAATTTCCTTTGTCTTTATACACATACACATGTTACATAGCTTTAGAAAAGGCTATTTTAAATAGATAATTCTAAGTGAACTCTTATATGGTTTTAGACCATAGTTAGAACTCATGTTCTAACTATCACATGTAATAATCTTGCATGAAATTGGAGGATGAGGTGAACCCTTCCAAAAGACTATATAAACAATTATAATCCAAATTAGATTTTTTTCAGAGAATTTTTGAATACAGGAGTAGCATCAAGTTTGATCATCAGTGAATGTGTTTGTGTATTTTATTCCCAATTTATGTGTAATTAGTTGTTACTTTTGTTTGTTGTATGTCTAAATAATCTTTAGTGTACAAAATTTATGAATATATTCCTTATTATTTTAATTGGTGTACTAATTTTATAAATGTGCAACAATTGTTAAAAGATTGGTAAATATATTGTTTAAGATAGTCAAGTTCAAATTGATTCATAATTTTGATTATGCATGAGTGCTTTCTTGGATGTAGTTTTTTATGCGTGTGCAATATCTACCTCAAATACTTCATTAGCTAGAGCCATAATCTCCTAATTAAGGGTGTGAAATAGCTACCTTAAAAGGAGAAACCTTTGTCTAAGGCTTGTGAATTTCTTGCATCTTTTTCTCCTTAGAATTCTTAGCTATGTCTGACTATGTGTGTGCAACTGCCGCTAGTAATAGGCATAGGTTTTAAGAGCACTTATCCTTTTAGAAACAAGCCAATAGAGTAATTCCTAAAAACCATAGAATCTTTCTTTTTTGCCTTACCTTTCCCTCCTTTTTTGAGTTTATTTTGAGATCTACCCACTCTAGATTATCAACCAAACACCAATCCAACTCACATAGAGATTCACTACCCTTATTAGGAACCACACATCCATCCAAAAACCTTGTCAACAACCTACATGCCCTACCCATTATTCCATCAATAGGTTGTAATAGACTGCATACCTATAACTCATGCCCTAGAGTGTATTTTACCTCCATTGAGATCTTAAATGTTAGAGGCTACCTCATTAAGGCTATGGTGTATATAAAACCCACATCAATAATAGGTATGTAAACATTTCCTCTATATTACATCAATAAATGAACATAAAAGTATTAGCATATGGAAGAGCATCCTACATGAGTTTCAACACCACTAATAGGATGAAACAAGGACATATAATTATTAATATATCATGTGTGTTGTGATGTAGTAGATTAATAGCAAAGATAATTTTCTCACTTTATAGTACCAAAATTCACAGAGTATAAACAAGTTCTTTTTAATTTCATTTTTTTATATTGATTATAAGATCTAATTAGAAAAAAATTAATGTGATGATGTGTGACTCCCATATAGTTTAAGTAGGTTTAATAGCCACTAGCACTAGTATTCTTCAAAAAAAACTCAAATTTTTCCTTATTTAGAGTATTTGGAATTTTTTGGGGTTAATTTTACACATTTCTAGGCATGTTAACATATTTTATAAAGGTATCCTACATCTATTAAGAGTGTTTGATCCTTTTCCATACTATTTACCTATTTTATAGTAGTGTTTGAGCTTTACTAGTACTATCTGCCAATAGTGTTTACCACATGCATCTAATCTCTTCCATAGGGTTTGACCAAGGGTGATTTTTTGTATTTTGTAATTGATTTTTACAGTATTTTTTATCTTAGATATTAAATTAAACTTTTTGTTTTAACTTGTTTGTAGGGTGATATGCATGTTATAAAGTTTCATCATACCTGACACATGGAGACAATATTGGGTCACACCCTTAGTGATGCAAATCAATAGGTAGTTGACAGTGTAGGGATAGAATATGTTTGGATCTATGGACTATTTCATATGATTATATTTGATGACTACATTAGATGAGAAGTGGAATGTAGATACCCACACATTTTTCTCCTTATAGGGGAGATGATAATAACCTTGGAGGATGTATGGTGTATATTATGCTTACTAGTTGGAGGCACACACAAATTTTTGAAGGATAATAAAGGTATAAGCTTGAAATGGTATGCTCATAGATACATGGTAGAATGGGATCAAAGGTGTAGTTTTCCCCTGATAATTACATTCTTATTTTATCTAAGATTATCTTTGTAAATGTTTTGTGTGTGTATAAATATCTTTGTGTACTGATTGTTTCATTTGTATTCATGGATGGATGAGTTGTTACCATTTCATATCACATTAATAGTATTATCAAAGATATTAAGACACATGGGATTATTTACTCTTAGGATTACATAATGTTAGCTCATTTGTATAGAGATATGTAGAATTTTACTCATGAGGACTACAATGGTGGACTTAATTTAGCCACCATTTTTACATTTTTGTGTATATGAACACATATCGGTTTCTAATCTAGTTGGTTGGCTACTTATAGAGTCAGCCCATACTTAGATGTATGTGGATAGGTTTATTGATATCCCACATCTTATTGGGAGGAGTATTATGCATTGTAGGGGTTTATTTGATCACCTGACTCCTAATTCTATAATATGGAGGTTTTGTATAGGTTTTAATAAGTAGACAAAGGATTTTGTGTTGTTCTGGTAGATTAAGATGAGTTTTTGGTTCCATGATAGATTCCATGGGGTATAAGAATGATTTTAGTAAGATCACATCATAAAATAGTTTGGTATTACACAAAGGATGCCCTCATCATTTATGGCTTGGACATGGACCCTTAGATCTAGTCATTGTCTGAAAGAGAGATATTAGCCTAGTGTTATAGAGTTGGCCCATATCCCTATAGTGGAGGTAAATATTCTAGCAATGATCTTATATTTTTATGATGCAAGGTGTACAATTGAGTACACATAGAAGTGGATGAAATAAAGATGGGATTATTATTTTCCATTTTTTTAGAGTAATTTGTGGTAGGTCTTGAGTCACATCCGTATGTTTCCATGGAAAGATATGATGGATAGGGACAAGTAGCTATATCACCTTATGCCCTTATTATAGATCTAGGTAGGTATACATATGTATTTTTTAATTTTAAATCCCTTTATCATATTTATCTAATCATTTATTTATGTTTGGTAAATGTCACACCTCTTATGGGGAATGAATATTTGATTAATATCATTGAGTCCTCCATTTGGTTAATTATGATACAAATCCTATAGAATATCCTATTAGATGGTTTTTTTGAGAGAGTGAATGACATAGTTCATGTGCATGCCCATTTTTATCCCATTTTAGTTTCTACAACCACATATATTATTGATATAGGTGAGTGAGATGCTCTAAAGGGCATGTTCATAGAGTTGATAATGTAATTAGCAAGTCACAAAATGTCTTTACTAGATCCAAGCATGGACCTAGGTAAAATTAGTTTCAATTTATAGTGTGGCTCTAGAGTGAGCATGAAGGTAGTATTAGACCTTCATTTTGAACTATATATATGAGGATTGTGATATATGCAGTATTTTTTTATCATGATTCCAACATGATTATAATGGGTCATCTTCATCTAAGACCCATAGGCTTAGAAATAGAGATTATTATAGTGAGGTAGAGGGTGAGGGATAACATCTACCCATAATTGATTGATGTATTAAATATTTTTAAAAATGATCTCATCTCATATATAATCTTTTTTAGTATTATATATGTGTGTTTATATCACAGACTTGAAATATTCAATCATGTCTTATGTCTTTTCATGATGTATGTGTTTGATTAGCATTTTAAGTTTTAAAATATTAAATGATATAATGTATATATGTGATGCATGAATAATATATCTTTTAAGTGTATCATATGTATGTAAGTATAACAAAATAATGATTTCATCACAATCAAAAATATTTTTTAGACTATAATCATTTGACCAACCACTTGAAGATAATAATTATACATTAAATTGATCTTCATAAGTAACTAATCATGTTGATGTACATGTGGTGTTAAAATATTAGAAATGCTTAAAATTACATTATATGCCTATGTTAAACCTACTTAAGATGATGTATGTAATGGTATTTATCCCATGATAATATATTGATATTATTTATTTGCATTTTCTTTCTATAGAGTATATTCTAATTGTGTAATTTCTAAACTTGTACCTTGTTGACTTTATTTTGGTATTCATATTTGTGTGCTTCAATATGTATTTTTACTCTTAAGAGGATTACTTTTTTCAAATGGTATATCCCACATATGAAATAAAATGAAATAGTCATACTCATATTATCTAATTTTAATTTGATTTGTAAAAACCATGGTTATTTTAGTATTGCATTGAATTATGTAACATGGGCTTGAAATAGAATAATTTATCCACAATCTTAGTCCCTAGAGAAACCATCATATTAAAATTACATATTGCATCTTCATAATTTCTCATATACTATAACTCATGCTCATTGTGTCCCAATTCCTTAATCAAATCAATTATGAATGCATTGCATTGTATCTTCTCATCAATAATTATGTTTTTTCTATGTTAACCTTCTATAAAATCTTGAATGATCATTGGTTATTTTTCAATAAAAAATTAGGGTAGATCGATCTTCATGGATTTTGAAATAGAATAATATCTTATTATATTTTTACCTTATATAAAATCTTGATTGACCATTGCTTCTTTTTTAGGAATGTCTTTAGATACATCTACTTTCATATGTTTTTAACTATAAGAATATGTGAATCCAAACATGTGGGTCATTTTTATATATCTCAAATTTAATAGCACGTATATCCATAATTTGTTCAATTTTATTTTTCAATGCATAAAAAATGTTATCTCTATACCCATTGATATAATGATAATTAAAAATTGCTCTTTCAACTACTCATATTAGATGATGTTCATGGTGATGGTAATTATTAGGAAATGTGATCAAATTATTATCGAGTGTTCATAATATAGAAATTTATTTATATTTGTAGTAATAAAATTGAATATATTGCTTCATACTTGAATAATTAGTACCCATGTGAGTTTATATCTTATGCAAGATATTTTTTGGAGATTATTTATTATTAATTATTTTACTTGGAAGTTAATTTTTATAAATTTACTTACATGCATGTTCCTTATTATGGAGGACCCTATTTGTAATTCCTTTCCTAGGTGAAAATTCACTTGGAAGACTTGAAGGTGTTAACATTTAGGAACAAGTAGAATGTGAGGTGTAAAATTATTTATCTATAAGATCAAATACATAAGCAAATATATCACAAATCATTCAAAATATGGATGAGATTTTAAATTTCTATCTCCTTAAGTGGAGATGTAAAACCCTTACCCAAAATGAATTTATTTTTTAAATCTAAGGTTTCATACATTAAAACTTTTAATGTATTTTTTAGCTTAAAAATCTATTCCTATAGAAATTCATCACAACTTTATTGAAGGATTTGGCAATGTGATAATGTTAATTTAAAAACTTTATAATTATTAGAATGAGATGAAAAATTATCCTCTATATTTTGAAAAAAAACTATAGATCCAATGGGTATACTATGGTACCAATCTAATTATTTACCCATTATACTTCAATGAAAATATGTTATTAATATCCTCACATAATTTAAATTCTTTCCATAAGAATATACAAATTGAATTAGGTGGTCATGGGGATCTCCATGTCCATCAAAAAAGCTAGAGTTATGCATAAAAAATCCTTTGATATAGGGATACTTAAATACCCTTCTCATTATATGTTTCCTTAGTATGACATTATCATCCATGTGATCATGACATGACATAGATTATAAATTTAAAGTAGCAACTTACTTTTAAAATTTACATATGACACACATCATGGATACCATATGACTAATATGGATAGTGGTAGTTTGGAAAGATTCATTAGATGGTTTCATTTCACCATATACCTTAAACATAAGGTAATTAGTTTCATCACACATATTCTTATTATTACATTCCTTAGAAACATTATCACATTTCATGGAATAATCATTGAATGGTTTAGAAATATCATCACTTCATATCAATAAAAAGTGTAACATCACATTGCACATAAATATAATGATCAACATCACATTTAATTTCTCAAGGAGTATCACATTTAATTTTTAGAAAAGGAGAATAATCTCATTTAATTTATAGATAAGGAGAATCATCACATTTAATTTCTATATCAGAATTAGCATCACATTGAATTTCTCTATAAACATCATTATAATGTATAGTTTCAAATCAACATGTATATCATCTATCCATTTATTTATTGTATCATATTTATAAATTGGAAACCTATTATCATCAATAAATATGTTAATTAATTCATTTTTACTTTCCTCTTTTTATACTTTATGATTAATGGAATGTTATAAGGGGAAGGAGAACTAATCTCTTGAATTACAACATTAATTTGATTTACTTATCCTTCATTGACATTAGACAAAAATAAATCACTATCAGAAAAAATTTATAAGCCATTATAATCATAATCATCATATTCATTTCCTTGACTCGCATAAGCATGATCCTCATGCACATAAACACTATCATTAGGAACATAAGCATGATCATATACATCCATAGTTGCCCACTCAATGGCATAAATATAAGGTAAAACATGGGTAAATAATAAGTAATCCAAAGGATGATACATATTAAGTGTATAAGGATGTTTTTTCATAAAAATTTATAAAACATTAATATGGAAAGGAATACAAGCATAAAACCTAATCTTAGAATAAGGGAAAACATAAAACTCTAGGGTTTTAAGGATTAGAGATAAGAAAAAAGAAAATTTAAAAGATATAGACACAAATGAAGGAGAAATTAGAAATAGCATATAAAAATAAGAGCTTAATGCATAAATATGAAAAATCTAAAGAAATAAGGATGAAATCTTAAGACAAAAAATACCTAGGGCTCAAGATAATAATAAAATTCACTAGAATGTTTTCACTTATTTTGTATTTTAGAGATGTAAATTGGCCAAAATAATTTAAATTTAGATTTCATAATATATAACATTCAAAATAAAAAAATTAATGTAATAGAGAGATATATTGTACTTACTAAATATATAAATGACCAATCACATAAATGGACAAGGCACTTAGAATATTTTTACCTTATATTTACTCACTTTATTTATCAAAATAATAAATATAACTATGTATTAGATTTTTGATGTCTTAGATAAGGAAAATAAACTGATAAAATCCTTTGTGACACTATCAGCATAGCTTAGTCACCTATAATGACTGGTATTGTCCATTGTCTACCAGAAATATCCAAAATGATTGTGCTAGTTTGTAACTATTAAAATCAACATGTTTGTTTCCTTAAATTATTATTATGTATTTATTTGCATTATACCCTGTGCATATATTCATGTTTTCCTTTTCTTTGATTCAAAACCCTCACTTACACTTTGATGCTAAGATGACTTAAAAATGGGTTAGAAAGGTTGTGTTGGACTAACTTCAACCATTCTCCATTGAATAGCTAGGTGTTGCTTTCATTTATAATACTCCAAGGAGGGAGAAAATTGTAAGTAGTGTTCCCATTAATTTTTATGTGTTCCAAATTATTTGAATGAAATTCTAAATGTAATTTTTCACAGGTCTTCCTTTGGTACAAGCTTGTAATTAGATTTATACTTTAGAAACTTAATAGTTAAAATAAAAGTAAGCTAGATGTCTTTTTCCTCTATGTATGTATTTTTTAATCAATTAATGTTTGTCTCTAAAATTATCCTAAGGTATTTTTATATATATTTCTCTCAAATTTTAATCAAGTAGCTATTGGTGCACACAATATAACCCAATAAGACCCAAAAAGACAAAATAATGTTCCCCAAAATAGACCCAAAACACACACTAGGACACTATAAGTAATGGAAAACACTTCTGATAACTAGCATAGTCGAATATTATGAGCATTAACCTAAGAACATAGAAAACTTAGAGAGACAAGAATATGACCAATAATCCCTATGAAAATCTCAAGAAATATCAAGAAATTCTAAATAAAATACTGCATAGTCAAACAAATTAGACAAGGTGTAAGACCAAGATGAATGTGTTAATTAGTCCCCAATAAGAGTCAATTTATGTAAAGTCACATGAAAATATTTAAAAACAAGATTTATACCAAAATTGGGGGTCTATAAAACCTTGTAACACATCAGATTTTATGGTAATTTAGACTCAGTCGACTATATGATGATTATTAAACTTACATTGTGATATTGTTATAATTGTGATGTTGATTAAATATATGAGTAATGAAATTATCTTAAATATGTTTTCATTTTCGGCCATTTTCAAACTTAAAATTGATACGATTATCCTTATTTTATAAAATATCATGATGAATGATTTTATTATTGATTATTGTTAAAAATGACATGTGCAGCTATGTCTAGCACTAATTTTTTGAGGTTTCACAATAGTTAGTAGTAAGAAGAAGGAAATGGGAAATATTAAATTCCTATATATTTTCTAAGATAGCTAAAATATCTTAATAAAAACACCCACATGCATTAAAATAAATAAACAATTATAAATCAAATGAAAGCATAAAAATGATAACACATAGAATTCTTCAAGTAGCATTAATACTTATTTATATTGAAAACCTCTAACATGTAGACACCCATTTTCGTATAATTACACATATTTCTAATCTTCTTGTATGTATATACATTTTCACTAATAATTAGACATATAGTGATGTGATCTCGCATGGACCTCTTTGGTTCCATCTTATTTCACTTTATATACATGCCCCTAGGACCTGTGTGTTACATTTGTTTGTCTTTATCCAATGTATGCCAAGGATCCCTACCTATTGTACCTATTTTTTGTATGTTTTTATTTCCTAGAAACTTGCATCCATCATGGACACTAGTATTGACGATAATGTCTAGCTTCAATGCAACTATTTAAGCTTATCTTTTTTCGTATCTTTCACTTTGTGACTATTTTTTTATCCCTCTTTTCCCATCCTATGGTCATATTTTCATGTGTCACTAGGTTATAATTCAAATTAAAAAGATTCCCATTAATATAAATGCTATGACTTAACTAATACACCTACCAATTTGATAAGGCAACACTTTAATAAGAAAGTACTATTTCTTTAAGGCTATCAAATTACACTAAAACACTGAATAAAATATCTAAAGCATTAAAAAGGTCAAAATATACTATGGCATTACTTGTACCAAAGGTTACTAGGAGAAAGATCATATAATCACATTGTTATAATTCCACACACATGCATAGGAGGGATAACTACATGAAAGTATGAGGCCCTCTTAGGAGTATTAGCTATATAGTCAAAACTTAGCAATAAATAGGGTTGTTAGGGTTATCTCAACTCATGTTATTGAGCCCCTTTTACCAAGTTACAAGAGGTACAATGCAAAGGAACTAAGGTTGCTTATTATCTAAATCTGGCATATAGGCAAACATAATTTGAGGTAAAGAAAAATTAAATAGGGGGATACATGGGCTTGGTCCAAATTGAAAGTAATTCTTATGTATATCTCCCTCTAGACATGTGTCAAATACAAACATGCATCGATGTTACTATCCATGATCTATGTAATTGTTTGAATCTTAAAAATAGTTAAACTGCAAAATGAATAAAGTCTAGATCTCTAATACAGTCCTATTACTACTCTTGATCACTACCATAGTCCATATCAAACTAAAAAATAATATACACTCTCTTTATCCCTTAGTTGTTTAGTAATTTTATTTATTGCACATGCTTAAATGAAATATATTGTTAAAATATTGTATTACATTATTAAAATCTAAATAGTACTTGATTAGCATTCAAAAAAAATTATTGTTTGATGTTTCTCTTATGAATCTAAAAGCATAAAACATTTGGTGAACCTATCCTTTGTTCCCTAGTTTACATATTTGGGTTTTCTCCTTATTTAAAAGTTCATCTTAGATTTCTATAGTTTATTTTCAGATTTGATTTATCTTTTACTTCTATGGACATTATTTAGGAATGCTTATTTTCATTCTTGTTTTAGTCCTCCTGGTTGTGTGCTTTGTAGTCATATTAAAGTAATTTTTTACCTTTATGGAGTTATTAATGGAATTTTATGCATGGAATCTAAATTGTGATTATTTATTTAATCCACCTAATGATCAATGTATTCCATATGAAGTGATAAAAGAGCACCAAAAATCATATAAATCTACTTTTGCTTATAACTATGATAATGAAAGAACTAATGATAAAAATGCAAATATAACTACTAAAATTAGTGATTGTGATCTTTCCACTCTTAGTTATGAATGTGATGAAATTCCCCTTGGTTATGACACCTTTCTTATTCCTTTATTTTATGATACTGAAGCGCCAACAAATATGTAAAATGATACCATTCCTAATGTTGAAAATAAAACTAATTCATCCATACCCTTTTTAGTTATTTCAAAAAGTGAGTATTATTCTCCCCTTTCCAATGTTGAACATGTCAAATAAGTTGAATGTTCCTAAACTATCCCTCATAATGAAAATATTGATTAAATCAAGTGTGTCTCCCCTTCCCCAAATAATTCTAGTTTTGAAAATTTCATTCCTTCTTTGCATAATTCAAATGAAAATACTCAAATTTATTATATTTTTATAATTTGCGCATAATAAATCACATCCCATATCTCATGTTGTGTTGATTGAAGAAAAAATTAGAGAGTGTCTAAAAATATTAAGGAAACAACTACACAACCTGCATTGTTTAGGGACATAACAAAAATCCTAAATATATTTTATGTATTTTTTTTTAAGTTCAAACCACATAAATTCAAGTAATAAACAAACATGTTTCCCCAAGGTTTCCTAATGAAATTATTTCCTAAGACAAATAACAAAGATGCAAATGATAGTCATGTCAATATCACTTTCTCACATAATAATGATGAACCTAAAGTAGAAAGTGATATTACATTACTTACTCCTATAATATGTCAGGAAGTTATAATAAATGCATCACATTGAAATGATAATAATATTAAACTTTTTTCCATTCCATAAGATATGCTTACATCTTTAGACATGGGTGTTCCTTTACTGAACATTGAAAAATCATGGTAGGAGCCTATTTCAAAGAATAATAAAGAGTCCATCATTCTTATGTTCTATATGAATGGTAGTTTACAACCACTAGAAAAATCCTCAACTTATTATTATGACATGTTATCTATTATGACTACCATTGGATATTTTCAACAAGTCAATGCTCTAAAATTACAAGTTTATTCTCGTGAAGTTATTCTTGAGGAGAATACATTAATAGGGTAACCTATTTCAAGGTATGTGTTTGAGTATCCCTATCCTTAAAACTTAATTATGCCTAAGATATCCTCATTTGATGGTCAAATGGATCCTATTATTCATTTTTAATAATATATGCACTCTTTTGAATATTGAGGCCAAAATAAAAGCTTGTTATTAAAGGCATTTTATCATAGCTTAAACTAAGGGGATCTTGACTTGTTTTATATTTTTCCAAATGGTTCATTATCAAATTTTAAATAACTTGAAGATGTATTTCTATCACATTTCATCATTATACCTTACCTAAACTACCATTGGAGCATTTGTAAACATTGACACAAATATAAAATGAGCCTATATAAGATTATATTATTCAATTTAAGGATGTTTTGTATTCCTTACATTACACACCCTCAAATCTGGAAATACAATTTATATTTAGCAAAGGTCTTATTTCTCCATTAAGATAAAGAGCATCACATAAACCCTTTCCTTCATTTGAGATCTTATATTTGGATGTGCATAAGTATTTATGCACTTTAATGAATACAAAAACCAAGTTACAAATTTATCCATTCAAACCCACACATGGTAAAAAATTTGTTTCCAAGGTAAATAAATAAGTTCCAAAACTTCTTGAACCACTTCAAAATCCTTCTACATAATTAGCCCCATATGAAACAATAAAAACAACAAAAGTGTTGAATAAAAGAAAGGAAAATGTTTATAGAGTATCTCCTATAATTAAACCATAGACCACTACAAAATAGTAGCCTCTTTATTTTTATTGGTATTAAGATAGACCACATGACATATTATGAAATTTATTGGATAAATGATTGATCAAACTCCCTCCTAATTCACACTATCCACCTCCCAAATTTGAGAATGCAAAAGGAGAACACTTTTTCACTTATCATGGTATTAATGGTCATTGAGATAATGAGTGTTATACTCTTGAGAAAAAGATTATATAGTTAGTTGATCACAGAATCATTTCATATCAAAAATATATATCTAGACCTATTCCACATACTTCTCTTATAGGCTCATCTAATAATGTCAAAACATGCCATGATGAGCCTTGTGAAGAACACATGGTCCATCAGCCTTCATAAAATATGACCTCTAGTAGAAGTCCTCCTCTTAATGTATTATTTCCTAGAACTAATCTTTCCCACACTGATCTTACCATGGAACCATTGGTCAATCAGGTCCCCCATAAAGAGACATAGGGAGAAGGTAAACTTACACAACATATATGGGTACCTAAATAAATACATAAATATTCATATGATATTTTTACATATACTTCAAAAATGATTATAGAAGCACAATTCATCGTCCCATTTCCATATGATCATTACAATTAGGATTTCTTATATACATCTAGATTTCATTGCATATGGTGATTTATTTATTGCTACTATAATACACACATATAAAAAATACACGTTTGTTAAACAAATTTACCAAACCTTAATATACACCATAGAATAAATGCAATTAAAAACTATATAATGACTAATAGAGAATTAAAAAGTGTAAATCTATTTGATACCAAATGAAACCCATGTGAGAAAGGTCATATATATGTGTATATATGATAATAAAATGTTTATATAAATAATCATATAAATCATAAGGTATGGGCATATCCCTTAAGGTATATTTCTCATCATTATCAACGACTACAAATCTAACACCTTTATAGGTAGATGCACCATGATCAAACTATGGTCCCCATGCATGTGATAGTATATGTAGTATCTCCTTACAAGCACCTACATACCACATTATCTCCGTGTGATCTCATCACAAATAATCATAGTGATCAATGAACATCTGCATAATCTTAGTGAAACTCTAATGTGGGATGTCCCACTATCTAGATCTACATATAACTATTGCACTATGTAAAATTCCTATAAGGATGCCACATGATTTAATATATAGATAACATGTCCAAGGTAGTCTAGTACTCCATCATGGTATGTAGTTTACTGAATGGGAATACCCACTACTCTATAAAAATCTATGGATGAGCCCATCCAAGAAGAGGACCACCAACTAGTCATATTACTATGATATACTCATAAGCCTAGACATGTAACAGATTCATCACTCTAATACCCCCACCATGACTCTATAATGTAAACCTATAAAAATATATGTATAAGTAGGCTAGTATAGTATATTATAGGTACAATCACTAAGAGGGGGGGTGAATCAGTGAGCCCAAATAATCCAACTTTATTTTTGATCTTTACAAATAAATAACTAGTTACCACAAGCATTCATGAAGCATACATATCATTCATTTTTCTATGCCCTTAACCTTTGGCATGTTTAGGGATATGTGTGGCTGACTTGTGTCTTACATACCACTTTTATATTCTTGTTACATTTCTCTATGTTCTTAGTTAGGTCAAGCTATGGAATAACCATGTAAAGACTATATATAGGAGGTAGTGGTTAGTCTTTGATCATAATGTTAAGTATTCTACTCTTAGTGCATTATTGTATAGATTTCCCCCTTGAAGTGGCTTTTATATATTATCTAGTATTCTGCTCTGTTGTCAATTATTATTGTGTGATCTCTCATATTTGCTTATTTAGTGTGATTTATAATCATTTTGTATGAACATCTAAGTAATTTCATTACAAGTGGTATTAGAACTTCAATTTTTGCAAGTTTCCTATGGCATTATTTTTTTGGATATGGTGAGGTGCTACTTCTGAGAGAGGAAAGAGAGAAAAAACATAACTTGCAATCTGAGAAGAATTAATTTTTTTGTCAACACAAAATTGTTCAAAACACTTTTTTGAAAAAAAAATATTTAAAAAAAAGACTGCAAAAAAAATTACTTTTCACAATTATAGTCATTGGATTCATCTCGACGAGATTTTCTCAATGGTATATTTTGTTGGTACACTTTTTTGGTGCTAAAATTTTTACCCTGGTACATAAAGGTAGTCATTAGATTCATCTTGGTGAGGTGATCATAATGGTACCATCTCCTAGTACACTTTTTTTTAGGGTGAAAACCCTCCTAAGGTTTGTATATGGTTGATCTTTCTACATGAGGAAGAAAAGGGGGAAATAAACTCCTAAGACTCTGTCTACCAGTGACATAGAATCTAGAACTTTAGATCCATTGATTTCTCAAATTTTGGCTAACATAAAGGGCTTGATATGGCATGATGCCTTTGTTTTAGTTCAAAATGATGTTTTAGGGATGCACAAAGAGATTAATGGGGTTCAAACTCAATTAAATTATATCACTATTCAATTGGTTGTTCTTTCATCTCAATTACAATCAAACCCTCCACTTCATCATTCAGGTACTCCTCTTCTCAACACTAGAAACTCTAATTTTTATGTGAAATTAATGTTGCCAAAAGTGGACATATGTACATTTGATGGTAGAGATCCTCTCACTTGGATTACCCAAATTGATAATTTATTTGATCTACATCAAAATCCTAGTTCTTAAAAGGTGATAGTGGCATATTTGTATCTGGAACCTAAGTAGTTCATTTGGTATCATTGGTTGTGTGCTCAAAAGAAAAATAATGGTGCTCCTATTACATGGTTTATTTTCACTGATGAGTTTTTGGCTCATTATCAAAATAATGTCTCTAAGAACTACTTTAAGAAGTTAGCTAAACTATGACAAATAGGAACTATGAAGAATTATATTCATTAATTTTAGAATCTATCCTTATAGGTGGAAGACATCACTGAGGAAAATTTGACTGGTCTATTTTTGGATGGTCTCAAATATAGGATCCAATTAGAGGTTTGGATGTTTAACCTAGCATCTATATCACAAACTATCCCATGGTCATGCATGGTAGAGGAAAAATACATGGTCAAATGCAAAACCTTCACTACTCATTGTGATCACACCTTTCTAGCACCATCATATCCTCAACCCGCTAGATTGACACATCAACAAATTAAGGAGAAGCAAGCCAAATGGCTGTGTTATGGTTTTAACAGCAAATGGATCAAAGACCATCATTATGTTGAAAATAAGTTGTGTTACATCAAACGTGCCAATGAGGATGAGGCAATTGGTAAGGATGAAGAAGGTCCTGAGGAGGAATTTGAAGACTCTCAACCTATTATTTCCTATCATGCCCTTTTAGGTATTAGTACTCCCCAAAATCTTAAAGTGGTGTATTTCCTAAAGAAATAGAAGGTCATTATATTGATTGATTCTAGAAGCACACATAACTTTATCAACAGTAAGTTGGCTACATACTTGAACTATTTCATTTATTCCACTCTAGAATTTTAGGTCATGATTATAGATGGTGGTACTATCAACTGCTTAAGAAAAATCCATAGTATTAAGTTGGCCATGGGAGACTACTTGTTATATTATCTTATGTTTTTTATTCCCATGGGTGGATTTGACATTATTCTATGAGTATAGTGGCTCACCACTTTGGGAACTATTGAGATGAATTTCCATGAATTACTCATGCATTTTCATTATGAAGGAAGGACATTTGAGCTAAGGGGATTAAGGGTTAAATCTCCAAAAAAAATTAGCTCCCATAAAATGATAAATATTATTCCAAAGGGTGTTAAAGGATTTGTAGCTTACTTATTTTCCATGGAAGTTTACTCAACTCAGCCATCTACACCTCCTAATCTACAATAAGTGCTTAATGCCCATTCAGTTATTTTTGGTGACATGCCAAAAAGACTTCCACCTAACCACACACATGATCATGTTATCAAAATTATTCTTGGTAGTACACCACCCAACATTAGGCTATAGAGGTATTCCAATGCCCAAAAAAGTGAAATTAAAAAGATAGTATAAGAGATGTTGGATGCAAGAATCATCTTCCATAGCCAAAGCAAATATTTTTCACCATTTATCATCTTGAGAAGCTAAGATGACACTTGGAGGATGTGACCTAACTACAAATAACTCAATCAGTACACTATCAAAGATAAGATTCCTATTCTTATCATTGATTATTTGCTAAATGAATTAAATGGTAATCTTTATTTTACCAAGTTAGATCTACATTCTAGGTATCATCAAATCTGGATCCATGATGAATACATACCCAAAACTAATTTTAGGACTCATGAGGGCCATTATGAATTTTTAGTTATGCTTTTTGGGCTAACAAATGTAACATCAACCTTTCAGATTTTGATGAATACTATTTTTAAGCCATTTTTGAGGAAATTTGTTCTAGTATTTTTTGATGATATCCTCATTTACATTAAAAATTGGGAAGACTATTTGTACCATGTCAAATAGGTACTCTCAATTTGGGAACAACATCAGTTGTATGCCAAACCTTCCAAATGTACTTTTGGAGCTTATGAGGTTGAGTATTTGGGTCATCTAGTTTCACATGTAAGAGTGAAACTAGATCCTAAAAAAATCCAAGCAATGGTAGATTGGTTGATTCCTAAGACACTCAAGTGACTAAAGGGATTTCTAGGGTTAACTAGTTACTATCATAGGTTTGTCAAAAGTTATGGTAGTATTACAGCCCCACTAACCTCTTTGTTGAATAAAGACTCCTTTTAGTGGACTAATATAACTATCAAGGCATTTGAATAATTGAAATTGGCTATGTGTACCACTCTAGTATTGGCCACTCCTAATTTTCTCAAGATTTTTGTCATTGAATGTGATGCTTTTGGGTATGGTATGGGTGTTGTACTCATGCAAGAAAGCAAACCACTTACATTTTAAAGTCATCAATTAAAGGGTAAAAATCATCACAAGCCCATTTATGAGAAGGAAATGATGGCCATTTTGCATGCAGTCAAACAATAGAGGCCTTATTTGATGGGTCGTCACTTTCAGGTAAATATTGGTCATGATAGTCTCAAATATTTTTTGTAACAATGGTTATCATCTGAAGAACAAAAAAATGGGTAACTAAGATGTTAGGCTATTATTTTGAAATAGTTTACAATAAAGGCAAGGAGAATGTAGTGGTAGATGCACTATCCAAGAAGGATGAATTAGTTGAGGCATTGTTATGTGTTATGACCATTCTGAAGGTAGATTGTCTAGAGGAAGCATGATCATATTGGGATAATGATAGTTCTACCCATGATTTGATTCATAATCTTCAACAAGGTTTGGGTGACTTTGAAAAATTCACATGGAAGGGTAATGCATTATGGTATAAAGATAGATTATACCTATGTAAGAATTCTCTTAAACAAAAAATCCTTTAATAACTTCATGTAAATCCAATTGTGTGACATTCAGGATTTTTGAAAACCTATCATAAAATCAAGTAGGATTTTTTTTGGAAGGACTCAAGGGGGTGTCCAAAAATATGTGGTTGAATGTATGATCTATCAACAAAATAAAAGAGAAACCATCAAAACCCTAGGTCTTTTGTAGCCTTTATCCATCCCTAGCCAACATTGGGAAGAGGTGTCTATGGATTTCATTACAGGGTTACTAAGATCTGATGGTTAAAACATTATCATGGTTGTGGTAGATCATCTTAGTAAGTATGCTCATTTTTTTTTTATCATAACCATTTTTTGCTAGTAGCTTTTTCTTTTATCAATATGGTTTAAAAATTGCATGGTACCCCTAAGATCATTGTTAGTGATAGAGATCCCATTTTCGCTAGCAATTTTTGGATTGAGTTATTTACATGTTTGGGTACTCAATTGGCTCATAGTTCATCCTATCATCCTTAATCAGATGGACAAATTAAGTTAGTCAACAAATGTTTGGAAGGATATCTCTATTGTTTTGTTTCTAATAAATAGGATAAATGGGTTCATTGGTTGCCACTTACTGAATGGTGGTATAATACTTACGTTCATAGTTCTTCCAAAATGTCTCCTTTTATATAACTATATGGATACCACCCTCCATCTATCACTTCAACTTGAAGGTCCATCCTAAGGTTTGTATAGTTGAAGAATATATTCACCATCAATAGGAGGTCCTTACAAGTTTCACAAAAAAAGTAGCCATGGCTCAGAATCGCATGAAGTAATAGGTAGATCAACATAAGAGTGAGAGGCATTTTGACATTAGTGATTGGGTCTTTGTTTGATTGTATCCATATAATCATATTTCATTAAATTGATAAAAAAAAGGATAATAAGTCATCCCCTAAGTATTATGGGCCTTATCAGATCTTGCAAAAAATTAGTAGTGTGGCCTACAAATTAGACTTTCCTTCCTCCACTCACATACATCCAGTATTTCATGTATCATTCCTAAATAAAGTCATTAGACATAGATTTTATACTCAAATTGAGTTACCAAAATTGTATGAGGAAGGAATATTTATTCTTGATCCTGAGGTGATCCTTCAAATATGCACTAATTAGCTATGGTCTAAAGCAATTAAGGAGTACCTAATAAAATAGAAGAATATGCCTTGTGAAGATACCACTTGGGAGGATTAATCCTTTGTGTAGCAACATCCAAATTTGACTCAATATTTAGGACAACATTATTTTTAAGGGGAGGGGCATGCTATGCCCTTAACCTTTGGTATGTCTAGGGATATGTGCAGATGACTTGTGGCTTACATACCTCTTTTATATTCTTGTTACATTTCTCTATGTTATTAGTTAGGTCAGCCTATGGAATAACCATGGCTAAGTAAGACTGTATGTAGGAGGTAGTGGTTAGTCTTTGATCATCATGTTAAGTATTTTGCTCTTAATACATTATTATGGAGGTTGCCCCCTCAAAGTGTCTTTGCTCTATAATATAGTATTCTACTCTATTGTCAATTATTGTTGTGTGATCTCTCATATTTGCTTATTTTTTTCAATATATAATCATTATGTATGAACATATAAGTAATTTCATTACACATTTCAATAATCAAGAGAGATAATGCAAGATCAATAACATAGCACATGACATACGTAGGAAACCCTTTTGGGGGAATAAAACCCATTAGAACCTAAAATTAGAATATTATCCTATAATAATAAGATCTAATTTATACCATCTAAAAATGATCAAGGAAATACAATCCTTATTTAGTGAGACTACAATCCCACAAGGTGATGTCACACCTATCTAGCTGAGCTGCAACAAAAACTAGACATTTTAACAAGTTTCACCTTACAAGGAGGCTACAACCATGTTAGATGTTTATCTACCACAACAACACCTATAAACACATCAACCTCTGAACTAATGTCTATAACACCTGATGATGGACCTATCCTTATCACTCTTCACCTTCATTCATACTCAATATGTAAGAGCACTATTTTGTTAATAGAATTATGACCTAAAGGCTATATAGATAATCCTCAAATTGATCTACTCTTCAACTCATCCTCAAGGCACTCTATCCCTCCTTCAATCCACAAAACACACAAATAAACCTCTCTCTAATCTCTTACAATACTCTCTCACAAATTCTCTCTAATATTCTCTTGAGCAACTTACTCATTTTTCCTCCTCTAGGCTCATCAGGTTCAAAGACTTGTATGTCCTCCTACACTAATTTTATTAGATAAGCATGTCTGATCCTTTTCACTCTCTACTAATCCTCACTAACTTATACCTTTTATTTCAAAGGTTATTACATTCATTTAGCTCCACATTCGCACTCCCTCATCCAAGTCTTACAAGTCTACAAACTAACACATTTGGTTTCACTATATATAGAGAAATCATGATTAAGAAGATCATAATATTTATTTTTTGGACCCAAAATATTCCTTCAACCTTAAGGCATCTCATATGGGTCACCTTTAAGCACAATCCTCTTTCAAATAGGCCTAAGTCACTTTTAGGTCTTATAGAGACCCATTTAACCATTTAGCACACCCTCAAGCAAAACAAGAACATAACACCAATTTAAAATACATGGGTCCACTAATTATGTCCCCTTATACATTCTCAAATTATTAGAGTCATCTTATCTCATCTTTATTTATGCTCAAACAACTCAAACACTGACTTGGTACACATAGTCACCATGAGCGAACACATAGTCCACTTCTCAAGCATTATTTATACTCAAGATAAATTAATCACACCTCTAAAATACTCACAGAGCATCCTTATATAATCTATAACATTCCCCAATATCAAATTCATCATGATACATCACAACAACATAAATATAAGATCAAATAACCTTATCGGGTCACTTGCATAATAAACATGAACACAGTCAATTTATAGGCTTAATATCTTTGATTATACTCACTTTAAGATCTTCAAATATATATTACTAGATGTACCTTGAATTCCTCTACCACTTTTATTTCAAATTCATGAGAAAAATATCCTTATATCAAAAGATATGGACAAAATATAGAGCTCTAGTTTTACCTTGTGTTAAATTCAAATATTTGAATTCAAATGATCACAGTTAGCCTTCAAAGACAATACTCAAATCTCATGTCTTCTCAGCTCAGATCAAATATGCACTATAAGTCTTGTCCAATATTTAATACATATTCCATCAATGTCAAACATTAAACCTCAATCACTTTGATCTCATCTCATGCAATCTTGAAATGTTAACTCAACGCGTTCCATCGATATCTATGGATCAACCAAGTCTTTAATGATCAATACTCATTATTTAATCAATCTTTATGAATGCTTACTCACCATTGGCTCCTTATCCTATACCTTTTCTCAATAATTAAACATCATGCACATGTCCTCATCTCTCTACTTCCTAAATTTTTGGATCAATGTGCACCATCGATCTTACTTGAGCTTTAACAATTTAAAAAATGACAAAGTATGGGGACCCTTTCAATATGCCTAAGTAGCCATTTTTTATCCTTAATAACTTCTATGCTTTGATGCAAGATCTCAAATTTAGA
Source organism: Torreya grandis (assembly GCA_037957365.1). NCBI lineage: Eukaryota > Viridiplantae > Streptophyta > Pinopsida > Cupressales > Taxaceae > Torreya > Torreya grandis. The sequence goes on along the minus strand of JARHVA010011275.1, from coordinate 18,887 downwards.
CTAGATGATCTCCTCACATAGGAGAACCCAACCATGTGACACATTGCTCTTAAAACCCTTGCACGTGTGAGATATAATTCCATTAAAATGACTTCTCAAAAACTTTTATCATAGAGCCAACTATGTCAAAAACCTACTTGAGAGGCCAACTTTGATCATGCATAAATTGTCATGATTCAGTGCATGATCTCAAATTTAGCACAAATAAACTATACTCAAAATTGAATAAACCCATATGATCAATTTCTTTTGACACCTTCACATGTGTAAGATATAACACCATCAAAATGCTCACTCAATTTTTTTTGCCATATTACAAAATTACCTATGGAAAAACATAGTCAAACTACCTAGAAGCCCAACTTTGCACAAGCATATATTTTGATGTGATACATCACATGATCTAAAAAATATAAAAAATAAACTAGGTCCAAAACTAAATAAACTCATATGATCACCGTCTCTTTAAATGTCTGTATATACGAGATATTCCATCACCAAACTGCTCACTTGGTTCTTTTTGGCCATATGCAAATTTGTCTAAGTATGGGAAAACAATGAATTCTAATTGAGAATCCAACTTTACACCCCTGGTGCAAAAAAATTAGGGACTAATTTTATCATAACCATATGACCAACTCCCCTTGACCCATTCCCACGTGGTAATGGTGACATCATCAAACTGCCTACTTAGATTTTTTGCTACTGTACCCATAGTGTCTTAATGAAAACTATGATCAACCAAATGAATTATACTTATGTACATAATAAATCAAAGCATAATAACATCTCAGGGACCTCTTTCACATGTTATAATTACCATACTCATCACTAAACATCTCTATCTATGTTAACACTGAAGATCAACTAAGCATACTTTAAGCAAACTAGGACAAGCACATTGCACACTTTGTCATTGTCACTTAGGCTATCAAATCACTTCATCCACTCAATAATAAACCTTCATCACACCACCATGACATCATCATGACAAATCTATAACAATATCCCCCTTTATCATTTATGTCAACAACCATCATATATAGAAATATACAACTCACCTTCTCTCTCTTCAAAACACTCTCATAACAGGAACTTTCTCCCCAACAAGAACTTTATCCCCCTTTGACACAATGAAAAAGTGGGTGAAAACTAATCCTAAGGGAATAAAAATACTATCAAATAGGAAATTACCATCTTATAAATAAGATACAAACTCCCCCTTACCTTGAGCCTACTTTAGCTTGCCTTGACAACATCCTCTGACTTCTTACCAACACTCTCTTTAATCAAGCATTGCAACCAATGAAGAAAGAACACATAAAAGAACTAAAATCTGATGTAACTCACCAAGAAACATTTGATGGTGACTCCCCCTAAGAACTCTATGAAATTTCACCTTTTGAACATCTTCAGATCTCCACACACCATAAAGAATGATCACACATGTTAACTTGCCTCCTCTCTCAAGCTACCATAAGGACCACAAATATAACTTCATGCCACTCACCAAATAGGAAACATAAACTTAAACCAAATTTATAAATCACCTTTAAACACAAATACCTTTCTCTTTTAGATAAATTGAGCAAAAAAAAATAGTCTTCTTCAAACTAGGCCTGTCTAGCCTCCTTGTAGCCCTACCTAAAATTTTGAAAGCCCACACCTTTCAATAGACATAACTTCAATACATAAAATTTCATATCTAGAGAAATATTATATTCCCCCTTGATCACAACAATTTTAAAAAACAATCTCATCATCTACAACATACTTCCTTCACAAACCAACCAGCTATATAACCCTCCATATTGACAAAAACCTGAATAACTTGAGACCAATAAACCTTAAATTATCTATGAATCTTTATTTGACCACCCATTTGGCTCATTAAACATATTAATAATCCAAAAACCTCAATTTACAAGGTAAACCACTTTTTTAACATAGCCCAAAACCTTAAAATCTCAAAATAAACAAGGTCAACAAACCTCCTTTTGGTCAATGCACACCTCTAAAACTTATTACACACCTAGAGACACCCATCACACACTTATAAACCAAGATTTTAGTCTTAACACATTTAGGAACAAATACTTCCTATAACCCATTTTGGGCCTTCTTGACCTTAAGCCAAAAACTAAGAAAATCGAGAGCACTAAACACTTCAATTGGCACAAAACATACCTTCAGACCACAAAAGCACCTGGAACACATCACAAAGAAATTCACAGACCTTTATGATAACCAAACACTTCTTGACATTGTATCAAAATCATTATTCCACCTGAAACCACCCATTCTAACCCTATACTATATCTCATTTACAAACTTTTGGAGTAAACATATGAATTTGCTACTCCCCCTTGACCAAAGACCTCTGATTGGCATTATCATCTTGAGCACACAAAATTTCTTTTCCACACCTTCTTACTAATATCAAATACTCAGTCCTCTGATCTTAGGACCTAACCAATTACAAATTTCCCCCTAACTTCATGCTTCATCAGGAACATGACATCTTCAACAAGACTCTAAATACTTGTTTTCATATTGTATCACCAAATAATATTTGATAGCCACCAAGCTTCCTTTAACTAAAAAGTGTCTCCTTGAAGCCTAGGTAGAGACACCACTTTGACATAATGAGACTAAAAGTCCCAAAACTTAGGAGACTCCCATATCTCCATACCCTTCTCTGATGTGCAGTCCTTCATGACTTTAACTAAATCCTTGACTTCATTCTTTTCTTTAGATTTGTTAATAAATCCTATCAATAGAAACTCTTGACTCTCCTTTATTTTTTATCCTTTTTCCATCTTAGCAAACAATCCATCAAGACTCTTAGACTCAACAAGGTTATTTTTCTTAGTCTTTACTACCTCGGGTCTCCATACCATAGTTTGACCCTTTTTGTCTTCTACAGCCATCTTACCTACTTGATCCTTGAGCTTATCTTGATTTGTTATATAGACTTATAGAGCAATTTTCTTATCAACCTTATGACTAGAATAATTGGCAATGATTACCTTTGGTTTCCATACCTGAGTTTGTCCTTTCTCAAACCTTCTAGGAGATCGATATCCTTTGACATACCTTGAGGACCTTTTAACACTATTTGGATAAAATCTAGCAATATTTCCACTCTTATGACAACTAAAACAAATAAAATCATTCATCCCTTTTAATAGCTCTGAGTTATGATTTCACTAAGACCACGTACTCCTTTTAAGGCTCCATGTGAACTCATTATTAGAACTTATCCTTCTACAATATCTTGCCTTATGACCATATTGATAATAATAATGACAATGGCCATGAAACAAACCTACATACCTTATTGCATTGGTTTGTCTAACTGGTCTTATTTCATTATTTTTTAAGTTTTCAATCTCCTTATCTTGCTCAGAATTCTCATGCTCCTTTCTTAGCTTGTTTAACTTGTATATGAGTTATTCATGCTCATTCTTCAACAATTTTATCTTATTTTTCAATTCATCATACTCACCTTACCTTGAACTCATTTTGACATTTGCTTCTTCTAACTAAGACTTAAGATGTATGCATTATTCTTGTCTTGTCTTTAGATTTACACTAGCTACCCCTAACTGATGCTTGAGATTGTTGATCTATTTTTCATCTTTTTTGACTTGTTCTAATTTATTTTATTCTTCTTCATGCTTTCCTATCTTAATTATGACATTTTCATACTCATCTTTTAGGGAAATAATATTAGTCTTTAATTGATCGAATTCAACTTCTTTAGCTTTCATGTTTGAACATGCAGCCTCCATATAAATTCTGAGAACTTGGTTAGTCTCCTTATCCCTTTCAGCTTCTTTAACCATGTCATCCATCATTATACATCCTTAATCTTTAATATGACTAGTTTATTCTTCAAGACTTTTTACCATTGATCTCAACTCAATATTTTATTTCCTTAATTGCTTAGTCATCTTTGTACCACTTAAGATGCTCTAATACAAATTATTAGAGTTATAATCACTAAGAGGACAGTGAATCAATTATCCCAAATAATCCAAATTCAATTTTGATCTTTAAAAATACTTAACCAGTTACAACAAGCATTCATGAAGCATATATATCATTCATAGTAATAAGCAATAAAGACAATGCAAGATCAATCACATAACACATGACATACATGGGAAACCCTCTTGGGGAATAAAACCCACTAGAGCCTATAATTGAACTACTATCCTATAATAGTAATATCTAATTTAGACCATCTAAAATGATCAAGGAACTACAATCCCTATTTAGTAAGACTACAATCCTATAAGGTGTTAACACACCTATCTAGCTAAACTACAACAACAACCAGGACTTTTAGCAAGTTTCACCTTACAAGGAGGTTGTAACCAACATAGATGCTAATATTCCACACAAAAACTATAAACACATCCAATTGTAAACTAATGTCTACAACACTTGATGATGTACCTCTGCTTATCACTCTTCACCTTTGCTCATACTCAATCTACAAGAGTACTATTATGCAAATAAAATTATAACCTATAGGTCATACAAATAGTCCTCAAAATAATATAATGTTCAAATCATCCCTAGGGCACTCTACCCCTCCTTCATCCCATAAAACACACACATAATCCTCTCTCCAATCTCTTACAAGACCCTCTCCCAAAGTCTCTCAAATAGCCTCTTGAGCAACTTGCTCATTCTGCCTCTTCTAGGCTCATAAGGTCAAAAGACCTAAATGTCCTCCTGCACCAACTTTATTATACAATAATTTTTGATGCTCTTCACTCTCTTTTTGTCCTCACTTACCTATACCTTATCTTTCAAAGGTTCTTACCTTCACCTTGCTCCACATTCACACTCCCTCATCTAAGTCTTATAAGTCTAGAAACCAACACATTTGGTTTCACTATATATAGATTAATCATGAATTAAAAAGATCATAATATTTCATTTTCAGCCATAAAACATTCTTTCACCCTTAAGTCATCTCATATGGGTCACACTTAAGCACAATCCTCTTTCAAATAGGCCTAAGTAACTTTTAGGTCCTATGGAGACCCATTCAGCCATTTAGCACACCTTCAAGCAAAACAATAATACAAGACCAATTTAAAATACATGGGTCCACTTTTTATGTCCCCTTGGTCATCCTAAAATTATCATATTCATCTTATCTCACCTTTATATATGCTCAAACAACTCAAACATTGACTTGGTGACCACAGTCATCATGAGTGAACACATAGTCTACTTCTCAAGCATTGTTTATACTCAAGATAGATTTATCACAACTTAAAAATATTCATAGACCATCCTCATAGAGTCTAAAATACTCCCCAATAGCATATTCATTATGAGACATCAAAATAACATCATTACAAGCTCTAATATCCTTATCGGGTCACTTGAAAAATAAGCATGAACATATTCAACTTCTAGGCTCAATATCTTTGATTATACTCTCTTTTAGATCTTCAAATATATATTTCTAGATGAACCTTGAAGTCCTCTACCACTTTCCTTTTTACTATATGAGAAAATTCTCCTTATATCAAAATATATGGATAAAATACAATGATATGGTTTTTCCCTATGTTAAATTCAAATATTTGAATTCAAATGGTCACAGTTAACCTTTGAACACAATGCTCAAATCTCATGTCCTCTTAGCTCAAATTGAATACACACCATCGATCTTATCTAATATTTAATACATAGTCTACCAATACTAGATGTTAAACAACAATCACTTTGACCTCATCTTATATAATCTTTAAATGTTGACTGAATGCACTCCATCGATATCTACGTATCAACCAAGTTTTTAATGATCAATGTTTACCATTTGATCAATTTGTATAAATGCCTACTCATCATTGGATCTTTATCATGTACCTTTTCTCAATCATTAAACATCATGCACCTATCTTCATCTCATTATTTCCTGACTTCTTGGAGTAACATGTACCATTGATCTTGCTTGAGCTTTAACACTTTCAAAAATGACTATGTGGACCCTTTTAATATGCCTGAGTAGCCATTTTTTATCCTTAATAACTTCTTTTGTGATTTGATTTAGGATCTCAAATTTGGATTAGATGATCTCCTCATATAGGATAATCTAACCATGTGACACATTACTCCTAGAACCCTCATGCATGTAAGATATAATACCATTAAAATGCTTCTTAAAAACTTGTCACAAAGCCAACTATGCCAAAAACCTATCTGAAAGGCTAACTTTAAGCATGTATAACTTTTATTGCACTTCAATGCATGATCTTAAATTTATTACAAATCAACTATTCTCAAAACTAAACAAACACATATGTTTAATTTCTCTTGAAACCTTCACACGTGCAAGATATAACACCATCAAAATTCATAGTCAGCTTTTCTTTCCATATTATAAAATTGACTATGGAAAAACACAGTCAAATTGCTTGGAAGCCCAACTTTGCATAAGCATATCTTTTGACATGCTTCATCGCATGATCTAATAGATAATTTAAATAAATTAGGCCTAAAAATAAACAAACCCATATAATCACCTTCTCCTAAAACATCCACATGTGTGAGATATTCCATCATCAAACTACTCACTCTGCTCTTTCTAGCCATATGCTAATTTGGCTAAGTATGGGAAAATAATGAATTTTCACTAAGAAGCTAACTTTTCACCCTCATATCTTTAACCATGCTTCAACACATGAATTTATATTAGGCACATAACAATTATAGACTAATGTGATCATAACCATATGACCAACTCCCCTTGACTCATTCTTACGTGGTAATGGTGATGTCATCAAACTACCTACTCAAATTTTTTACCACTGGACCCAAAGTGTCTAAATGAAAACTATGATCAACTAAATGAATTCCACTTATGTACACAATCACTCAATTCATAGATAACATCATAGGTACCTCTTACACATGTTCTAATCACCATACTCATCCCTAAACATCTCTAGCCATGTTAACACTGAAGATCAACCAAGCATACTTCAAGTAAATTAGGACAATCACATTGCACACTTTGTCATTATCACTTAGGCTATCAAAGCACTTCATCCACTCAATAAGACACCCCCATGACATCATCATGACAACTCTCTAACACATTATGACCCCATAAATACCTGGTCCTATCCAACTCAACATGACACACTACTTGATACATTCGATAATAGATACCAACATTCCTACCCCCCATAACTATAAATGATGCCACTAAAATTTAAATAAACTTCCAAAACTATAAAACACCACCTCTAATAATGTCATCAAACTAAATCATATTACTTAATTCTACCTTGGGATCCATCTAACTAGTAAAATATACATGGTAACTTTGAATACATCCTTGGATACCATCTCTGGTAAACTAAACTCTTGCATCCCTAATCAATAGCCAAAAAATATGATACGCATCCTCTAATTTGATAGTCATCTCACTAATGGGAATCCATAAGGTACATGTATCTAGATTCCACCTCTTAGGTAGGGTTTTGAGAGGTGTATATCATATAATATCTATCCCAAGTGGGTTGCATGCCCCAATCCCACCTGATCAATAACAAACTAATTGACTACATCTTGACCTAGCTCTGCTAATGTCAAATAAAGTCATCCATGATAGAACTCTCAAATATGAATATCTATGTGTAATCAATAAATAAATAATCAAAACTCATTAGTGATCATATTTTGATGAAAAAATATATAAATATTAATTAATAATACACAAAATAAAAATACATTAGCATCATATGCTATCATCCATGTGGGAAAAAAGTGTTGGACCTTACCATCCACACTAGATGAAAAGATCATATGCTAGCTTATGAAAATGGACACTTGTGTTGAGGTGATGATGTAAGCATCTAAGATGTCAATGCAAGCATCTAGGATGTCAATGCAAGAATCTAATATCTGACAAAAAAATCCTTAAAAATACACTCAAAATGCAAAATTCTCAAAAAGTCAAAATTGTCAATACTTCATAATAAAACCTACTTACGAGCTCAAAAAAATCCTAGTTGGCTAAGGTACTCTAAAGCACATAAAATCACATCAAGGGAGGGGATATTCCACATGGAATTATTCTTCTCTAGACTTAAATCTCAAATTTCACAATATTACAAAATGCAAATGATTTTAAAATTCTATTACAACCCACCTAATATACCACTTTTGCACTAACTTAAAATCTACGTGTCTTAAACCCCAAGTATCCAAATTCAAAACTACAAGTTGCATTGGGATATAAACAATGAACTCTTACATATTATATCATATTTACAAATTTTTAAGGACTACCAGAATTTTCAAAAAAAAATTCTACACATATATTCTGTTAGATTCTAATTACTACCAAAAATAATGTTACAAGTTATTATCCACAATACTTTCAAAACAATATCAAGTAAATTGTATCAAGCACATCTTCTATTTTCCTTTTGTAACAAGACAACCAATAGACACTATATCCTCTCCTTCAAAAATGGGGGAATATTAGTATGGGAATGTTTATAAACATGTTATACATAACCAAATACAATTTCACATTCTCCAAAATCAATGGGGGCATACCTTGGAAGCATATCCTCCACACCTATTCAGTATTCAGTATTCTTAGCTTATAGTGGGGGCATGTTTTGGAAAATATGTCCTCCACATTACTTACATCATTTTTCAAATTTATCCATATATATTGGGGGCATGCTTTGGAATCATGTTCTCCACACTTACATAGTTTATGAATTAGTAAAAACATACATAGTATATGATTTAGATTCACAATTATGCTAAAATTTTATACATTGGTACCATTTACCATACATAATTTGAGCATGAGACATATCTAGGGTGAATATGTTATGAAACATGTGCCTAATATTTAAAAATCCAAATCATCTTCAAATTATAAAACTCTTTTATGGACTATTACCATAACACAAAAATTTTACATACTAAAACCCTGACATACTAATACCCTAATTGAGCATTCATAGACTATATCAAGCCCTACCCATCTACAATAATTGGTTCTTATTTTTGGTGTTATTAGAGGTATTAAATCATCCAAACTCATAATTTTTTTAGGTGAACTTGATTACGTCACTAACTCTACAATAATCTATACATATACATATCTTTTGAACTCAAGTTGTACTTGTTGGGAAACAATACTCTCGATGGATGAAGCACCACTCTTCCTATTCAAGGTTGGGGGTATGATCACCTACCAACTCTCCCTGATATAGTTAAAACACCACCATGGTGAAACACACTTCACCACTTATATAATTACTCATTTTTTTGGATAGAAAATGGATGAGGTTGCAAGCCCCTTATATACCTCTCTAGTTTCTAACACTCCAAAACCATTTACTACTCGACACATACACAGGTGTACTATATCCATGATATTTAACAATGATACTTTTTAGTATTGTTTACATATATATTATATATGATAATTCAATTTGGTGGCATATGCTTTGTTTTAAATAATGTTTAAAAATGAAAGATTCATGAAAAAATCAAGTGAATACAAGGTGTGTTGTCCACACCACGGTATGCATTTTTTTTTCTTTATATTAGTAATTCCAATTTTTATTTCATTACTAGATTAAAGGGGTACAAATTTAGATACACATTTTAATACAATTACACATATTTTTATTCATATTTTATGTATATACCTTTTCACTGAGAATTAGACATCTAGTGATGTGATCTCTCATGGACCTCTTTGGTTCCATCTTATTTTACTTTATTTACCTATCCCTTGGGCCTATGTGTTGTATTGCATTATCTTTATCCAATGTATTTTAAGGATAACTACCCATTTTACCTACTTTATATATGGTTTTATCCCATAGACACATGTGTACATCTTAGATAGTAGCATCAACATTAGTGTCTAGCTTCGACATAACTTTCCAGGCTTATCTTTTTTTGTATCTTTCACTTTGTGACTGGTTTGTTATCCCTCTTTTCCCATCTTGTAGTAATATTTTCATATGTCACTAGGTTATAATTCAAATTCAAAATGTTATTATATATACAAAGGCTATGGTATAACTAACATACCTACCAATTAGATAAGGCAACTCTCTAATAAAAATGTATTATTTATTTCAAGTTATCAAATTACACTACAACACTAAATCAAATATTTGAAGCATTCAAAAGTTCAAAATATACTATTGAATTACTTATAATAAGAGTTACTAGGAGAAAAAGTATATAGCCATTCTATTACAATTTCACACACATGCATAAGAGGGAGAGATACATGCGAGTTTAAGGTGATCTAAAGAGTATTGGATTTATAGGCAAAACTTAAAAATAAATGAGGTTGTTATGGATAGCTCAATTCATTTTAATAACTATGTTTTACCATGTTACAAGAGCTATAATGTAAAGGAACTAGGGTTGCTTATTATATAGATCTAGCATACAAGTAAACATAATTTGAGGCACATAACAATTACATAAGGGGTAACATAGGCTTGGTCCAAATTTGAATTCATTCTTATGTATATCTACCACTAGACACTTGCATCAGATATGGACATATGCATCAACATTACTACCCATAATTGATGCAACTATTTGAAGGTTAAAAATAATCAAAGTATAGAATAAATAAAGTATAGATCCCTAATACATCCATGTGACTACTTTTTATTATTAAAAAATTAAAAATAGAATAAAAATAAGATACACTCTCTTTATCCCTTAGTTGCTTAGTACTTTTTGTCTTTATTTCACATGCTTAAATGAGATATATTGTCAAAATATTGTATTACATTTTTAAAATCTTAACAATACTTGATTACCATTCAAGCAATTTTATTACTTGATGTTTCTCTTATGAATCTGAAAGTATTAAACATAAAATAATATTAATATTACAATAGTAAATCTCATACATATAATTTACCTTACCCACTATCCCTATATTCTCTAATATATATAAAGAGGAGGCTAGGGTCAAGTTTGGAGAGTAGATTACTTATAGAACAAGTCTTATTTAAAGTTATCATTTTCCTATTAAGACCCAAAGTCAATTATGTCAATTACTTAGATGATACTATTATTTATTAATATCATATGGATAAGTGTGAATGAATTATGCCTATTCATATTTATAATTAATAGTACAAGTGCATCTTAAACCATACAAAAGTGTATAAGTATTCAAATAAAATAGCATCCCATCTTAAGATATATTTTTATAACAAAAAGGACAAAGGTATCACTCAACTATCCCCCCTTGATGACACCTTCTTTCACTCCCAAAATTTGACTACGTTAAATAAATTGGGAATCAAGTAATGGATTTGTCAATATGTTTTCAACCTAATAATTTGATTGATAATACTTAAGATCAACAAACTTATTATTGACCATTTTTTCCCACGAGCCAAAATGGGTCAACACCCTATAGCCAAAATCTTGTATAGGGGCCTTTTATAATGTCATGGAAAATGTTGTAGAGACACTATGGGATGTTAAGAGTGCTTGGAATGACTTAGGAATCTCCTGGTATTCATTTGGTTCTTCATTATGTTCACCAAGGCATTCTGGGTCCAGTGGTAAAAAGTGAAAGTAGGTAGTTTGTTGAGGCTAGACATCGCACATGTGGTAGTTGCAAAGGAAGGTGACCACATGGGTTTTTTCACCTTGGTCCCAAGTTGACATGTACCAATTCTAAGGTCCTCTAAAATTCAAATGAAGTTAAACATGTAAAAATTTGAGCTCCTAGGCATTTCTGCTAAGTTCCCCATAGTCGTTTGAGCTTGATCATCGCCATGACATCGTGCAGAAGCAGTTATGGACCACCCATCTTAAACTTTGAATATATTTCATTTATAATCTCTTGGTACTAGTAAATCAAATGGTTTATCCCTTTTGACTTTAAGAGCATCTCTTGCAAATTTGGGTCCTCCATGTTTCTCACACTTTAATATTTAGGCTTTCAAAGTTAGTCAAAAAACATAATACATTCACATGAACATCAAGTTAAAGCTTAGGTGAAAAGCTACCTATATTTAAATTTTATGGTCTACAAGATGTCAATCACATTATATATAATGATGAATGTTAGTCACACAAACATCAAATTTAAACACAGAATAAGATAATCCTTTTAAGCTTAAATTTGACATTCATACAACGGTTGAATGATGGCCGCATGAACATCAAATTTAAAGATAGAATAAGACAATATTTTTTACCTTAAATTTGTGGATCATGTGACCATCAATGATGGTCACATGAATGTCAAATGATGTCCTATAGACTATCAATTTTAAGACCATGGATTACCCATTGGCTTTCAAGTAATGGGTCCCAACAAGATCAATGGTCCTCACTCGATCATACATCTCAACCCAATGTCATTAGATGAGTTAAATAGTTAAAGAGATTGAGGGGTAGACACATGGTATAAGTGCATGAAATGATATCCTGATAGCAATATTATAAGGATTAACATGTGCTTGACACCTAGTGTAAGTAGAGATAAGGTTGGTAATTCAAATTTGGATCTGAGGGCTCATACTTGTTTATATCTAGAAGATCTGATGAAGCAAGTTGGTGAATGAGTCAAGGATCCAAATCAAGCATTGACAACTAATGAAAATGAAGGTTAAGAGCAATCATGATCCCAAGATTCTTGATGAGGGTTGAAAGGCTGTTTTTGACCATGGATAATAGGGTTTTGTAAGGTCTTCTTGATGCCATTAAATCTCATTCAAATGCCACAGAGTATTCCAGATAATGCAGTCAAGCATAGATAATATGAAGAGATTATCATTGGATCTTATTTATCTCTAGTTCGATAGGTTAGAGCTTACAGTGTTCATTCTTGTGATTGGTTCTCTAGGTTAAATATAGATCCATGCATATATGAATTTTTGGTCCTTACAGAGAAATAATAGGTTTATTTGAACTTATTATAATATATAAGGTGCTAAATGATCCATGGGTCTATTTCAATAAAAAATACTATAGGGAAAACTAATATCCTTTTATTGGTTTTCCATTTATAAGTGGGGCCTATGATCTAAATATAAAAATGGGTGAATATGTAATAAATGCAAGGGTACAACGAAGGCAAAAACATAGACCCCAATAGTTCATCTAATGGACCAACTGCTTAAAAGTGACTTTTTTCTCCATTATGCATGTCATGATAACCAATCAAGATCAGTTGGCAATAAGACATGATTTTAAATGATGGATCCAAGGGTTGTAACTACACTATTACCTTGACCCAATTGAAAAGGACTTGAACCTACCATTGCAACCACCATGGAGTATCATAGAGAAGATATTGTAATAATACAAAGGACTAAAGTGACCTAGATCAATCAAATGTTCTAAATGAGCATATTTGTATAGGTAGTTGTAACTACTTTTCAAATGGTTTTGAACTAATTGATTCACATTTTGAGTGCCAAGGCCCCTTTTCTCTTATGGCCTTTCTTATATAAATATAGCTCTTTAGCTATTATAAAGAGGTTCCACTCCATGTATGGTGAAGCCCACTTGAATGGCATCATAGTTTACCTTTGAACATTAATTCAAATCTAATTTTTAATTCTTAAGCAATTGTCTAAGTGTGCAAGTGATGTATGGTGATGTAAACTGATTGTTCTCTATCCTTACTTCCCTTATCCTTTCATGTTTATGTAAGAATTTCTATTGTAACAAGTCATATGAAGTGTTGTCAAGTGTATGAACCTATCTCTTAAGTGTACAATGAGTCTTAGTGTCTAAAACTAGCCTATGTTTCACTTGCCTTGGATATCTCTCATACATATTACCTTCATATTGAAATACTCGTGTTAAAATCCATAGGTCTTGAAAATTAGTTTGTGTGCCTTGTTTTTTAGTGAAAGAAAGTATGATGGTCATATGGAATACATCTTGGTGTATCACCCCCTTAGGTTAGGTTTATTTCATGCACTTTCTAACTCTCTTCCATAAGCAAGCATTAGCATAGGTGAAAGCACTTCAAGATAGATTCAGGGAACTAGCCCTTAAAATCTAGAGGTTCACTTCCACTATAGGTATACCCACATACCTATAAATGTTCCCATGTTTCCCAAATTTGGAAGAGGATTGAACACCCTCTTCTAGGGTATGATATTTGGTGAAAAAAAATTTGGCATGCCTAGTGGGATGAGGTCCAAGAGAGTGGAAAGATTGTTCGTGTGTCTTTCCTCTATCAGCTTTTAGAAGTAAGTGATCTAGCACCAAAGGTGACTCTGAATGATAACTTTTGGTTATAAGTATCCCAAGTATATTCATTGAAGTTTTGATTAGTTTTTATATTTAATTTGATGCATGAGGTTGACATGAATAGCCATGGTGAATATCCCTACCATGGACCTCTTTATCAACCTTATTATGAACCATAATATATTCCCCAATATTCTTATCAAAATGGATATCAATCCTATGAGCCATGGCAGCCTTTTAATCCTCCATTTCTCCCACCCCCATATAGACACTAGGTTATTAGACATCCTTATTAGGAAGGTTACCAATATACCTATCAAGAAATGTCTCCCTGTCAGTCCCAATATGAACCCTACCAACCATACCAGATACCTATGAACCTCAAGAGTACTTTTATGAGTCTTGTCATGAGGAATGAGATGTTTATAAGGACTCCATATGAAAGTATTACAAGTTAAGATATAGATTCCTACATACTATAATACAACAAGCCTGAAGCTAGTCTTGATCCTCATCATTACCCTCCCCTTCCTCCAACAACACCACCTCATGTCCAATCCTTTTTGGCATTCTTACTAGAGCTGATAGATCATGAAGACAATATGGGAACATGGGATAATGATTTTGATATACTTCCTAACCATCTCATGGAATGGTTAAGAAGTTTTGTCCAAAAATGGATGAGTGCATGGGGGGTGGTTGAAGATGAAATTCAATGGGATGTCAAAGGAAAACTAGACTTGGAAAATAAATGCCTTCAATGCTTAATATATAGGTTAAGTATGTGGGAGGATAAATAGCTTTAAAATAAACATGTTTTTATTGAAGGGTTTTACAAAAGCTATTGGAAAGATGTAGCTCCTACTTATGTAGGTGTCCCTCCTTCCAGCTAGCCTAAGAAATCACTTCTTTATGAGCTTATTAGTGCATTCCTCTTTCCTAAATCCACTCCAAATCCCTCTCCTACCCCTCACACTCTATCTCTAATTCATCAGTCCCCCATCACATCTCATCATTCCACTACATCTAATATTCTAGCTCCTTCACATGAGCCCATCTTGAGAGAAACAAATGAAGAGGAGAAAATCCAAGATAAGGCTAACCAAGAGAATGTCATGAGTGACTATGAAAAGGAAATCACCATAGGGACTCCCCTCAGTGACCATAAGTGTAATCTTGCCTTCTTAGATGAAAATAAACATATTGAAGATTATATTATAGTTTTCCATGAGTAATGTGGCCAAGATGTGAAGAGAGAGGCATTTGAAGAAGACTCCATGTCTAATCATGAAGTTGTGGATGACCATCTCAAACATGAAGTGGAGAATACTAACAGGGAGGAAGACCAAATCACTCCTCAAGAAAATGTAGTCCTAACAAAATCTCATGAAATTAAGGTAGATGAAATAGCTCTTGAATATAACATTCATAGGGAAGAAGATTTATGGTAGAGGTTCAATGCTATATGTAAGGAATTTGATAGGTTAGGTAAAACTCCTCCTTATACAAAATATTGAATATCTGATGATAGGTTTGCTAATGAGCTTAATAAACATGATCCTGAGTGTTCAATCAAACATGAAGGTGAATGTCTTTATATTGACCATGAACCTGTAGTCATAAAATAATTGCATGTAGTTTCTATCCAAGAAGTTACGAACTTGGAGGATGATGTTAAGGCAAAAGTCAAGATTCTTGAAGGATAATCAAGATCTCTATCTAAGGTTGAAACCTTTCCAAAGGTGTTAAACCATGAATAAGAGCTTGATACTTTCAAACATCAAGTACATTATATCAATAAGGAGAACAAGGTTGAGAGGACTATCATATTTTCAAATTTGCATATCAAGGGCCAAGTACATGATAAGGTAGAGAAAGAGTTTTCCATGGAGGACAACGATCAAGATTGGATAGACTATGTAGAGCTCTAGGATGAGCTTGAATAATTTGCACCTAAAGATAAACCCAACATTATTGAGGACACTATGGAAACCAAAAAATAAAGCCATGTTTAAACACCATTGGAGGTCATAACTAAGGGACCATACAAGAGAGTTAAGGCTACTTAGATGCAAAAAGAGTTCATTTCCATAGCTAGCCTATTTGGAGTTGTTTGGTTCTCATTGAACATCATGCTAATGAAGTTGTAAAATAACATGAATAAGATGGAGGCATCAATGTCAAGGGTCAAAAGGCTACATGTCTCATTCAACCCTTCATGTCATAAAGCAAGTGAGTTTTCAAACTTCCCCTTTGATCCTAGTGGAAGTTTTCATCTCAAGTGAGTTAATGCTTAGGTTTGTTTGTTTAGGTGTGTGTTTCACTTTTTTTGTGTGGTATTCCAATAAGTTCTCTTAAGCACATGTGTTTTTTGCTTAGTTATTTGCTTTGTGTTTTGTTCTTGTTATTTTCTATTATTTGGTGTGTTGTTCAAGGTATTTTATGTGTTAAACCTGTTGTACATGTGACTCCACAACCCAATGGATAGGATTAGACAATTGGTCTAGGTTCCTTTTACATAGGCAGGTATGCAACCCCTAAGAAATCACCAAGAATGTTGACCATTTTTTCCCACAAGCCAAAATGGATCAACCCCTTATAGCTAAAATCTTGTATAGGGGCCTTTTATAATGTCATGGATAATGTTGTAGAGACCCTATGGGATGTTAAGAGTGCTTATAATGACTTAGGAATATCCTAGTATTCATCTAGTTCTTCATTGTGTTCACCTAGGCATTTTAGGTCCAATGGTAAAAAGTCCAAGTCGGAAGTTTATTGAGGTCAGATCTCATAGGTGCAGTAGTTACAGAGGAAGGTGACCACATGGGTTTGTTCACCTTTGTCACAAGTTACTATGTGCTAAGTTTGAGCTCCTCTACCAAAACATAAATGGATTTATACATGTGTAAAGTTGGGCTCCTAGTCATTTTTGCTAAGTTCCCCATACTTAGTCATTTGAGCACAATCATCGCTAGGATGTCATGCAGAAGTAGTTATGGACCAGCCATCTTGAACTTTGAATATCTTTGCTTAAAAATACCTTAAGACCAATAGATCAAATAGGTTTATCCCTTTTGAACTTAAGATAATCTCTTATAAATTTGGGACCTCTATTTTTATCACACTTCAAGATCCAGGCATTCAAAGTTGGTTTCAAAACATAACATGTTCTTGTGAAGGTTAAGTTAAATCTTGGGCAAAAATGTATTTGTGTTTAAATTTGACAATTCATGGGACATCAATCACATTCTATAGAATGATTAATGATGATCACATGAACATCAAATTTAAATATAGGAAAAAATAATCCTTTTGAGCTTAAAATTGATGGTCATTCAATCGTTAATGATGATCACATCAGCATCAAATCACATCCCATAGACTGTCAATTTTAAGACCATGGACTAGCCATTATCTTTCAAACAATAGTACTCAATAAGATCAATGATCCTTACTTGATTGTATATCTCAATCCAAAGGCATGAGATGAGTCAAATAGTTAGAGAGATTGAGGGGTCGACACATGGCACAAGCATGTGAAGTGCAGACTAATAGTAATATCTTAAGGATTAACATGCATTCAATATCTTGCATAAGTGGAGAAAAGGTTGACAATTCAAAGGTACATCTAGGGCTCGTGCTTGTTTGTATTTAGAAGATCTAATGGAGCGATTTGGTCAATGAGTTAGATATTTGGATCAAGCATTGACAACCAATGAAAATCAAGGTTGCGAACAATGACAAACCTAGGATTCTCTGAGTGTTGAAAGGTTGTTTTTTACCATGGACAATAGGGTTTTATAGGGTCTTATCGATGCCATTGAAGCTCATTCAAATGTCATGAAGTGGTCTAGCTGATGTAGTCAAGCATGGATAATATGAAGGGCCCACCATTAGAGTTTATTGATCTCTAGTTTGATAAGTTAGAGCTTACAGGTTTATTTCTTGTGACTAGTTCTCCAAGTTAAATAAGGATCCATGCATATGGATTCTTGGTCCCTGTAGAGATATAATAGGCTTATTTAAACCTATTATAATATATAAGGTGCTAAATGATCCATGGTTCTATTTTAATATAAAAGACTATAGTGAAAACTAATGTCCTTAGATTGGTTTTCCATCTATAAGTGGGACCTATGATCTAGATATGGAAATGGATGAATATTTAATAAATGAAAAGGTGCCAAAAAGGCAAAAAAGTAGACTGCAAGAGTTCATCTAATGGGCCAACTACTTAAAAGTGACATTTCTCTCTATTTTGCATGCCATGACAACCAATCAAGAGTTGTTGACAAAAATACATGATTCTAAATGATGGATCTAAGTGTTGTAACTACATTGTTACCTTGACCCAACTAAAAAGGACTTGAACCCATCATTGCAACCACCATGGACTATCACAGAGAATATATTGTAATAATGCACCAAAATGGAGTGAACTAGATCAATCAAATGGTCTAAATGAGCATATTTATAGAGGCAGTTGTAACCAATTTTGAAATGGTTTTGAACTGATTGATTCCCCTTTTGAGTGAAAAGGTCCCCTTTTTATTGTAGTATTTATTCTATAAATATAGCTCTTGAGCTATTATAAAGAAGTTTCACTCTAGGTATGG